>JAGFPH010001136.1:253498-299693 GCA_018207615.1 Philaenus spumarius
TATTGTTATCGGACAAACTTGCACTTCACATAGAATGAAAGTAAATTGAATTCTCTATCTAGTAGACAGTGTTAGTTTGTCTTCATTGGAAAAAAACAAATAAATATAGCAGACGACATATTGTCAGCAGTAAGATGTGGTTTGAAAACGTTTGATTACGTTTGTGTAAACTAGCTCTAACCTAAACGTGAAATGTGACATGCTTACCTGTAAGTGTTTTTTTTTATTCTTCAGTGTCCAATGTTGTACATATTTGTATTTATCATAACATTTTGTTTATTTTGAAATTTTAATTCAGGTTATTTAGTAAATGTGAGCAGCCTCTAAAGTTCAAAAATTTAGTGAATTTCTTTTTCATTGTGATTTATTATCCATTATACTTCTACTGAATAATGATAAGTAAATAAAACTATTACTATATTATTCTCTGATCTTTTCTGAACACATTGATATACAATAAGTCATATATAAATACAAATTTGTATTTATTATGAATTTTTCAAAATATGTTTTCATGATGCCCTAAAAATGCTTAGCACTAAAGAATGATCTTCTCAGCACTTCGAGGGTTAAACTACAAGAGTATATGGTAAAATTTGTAGAGCTTTACCTTTTTCTGAGATAAGGTACAGAATTTATACCAAAAAAAACACAGTTTTTTTAAAAAACATTAATAAAGATTATTTATTCCATGACTGATCTGATAAAATGAGTTTAGTGCATCCCAGCCCCATAGGATGGCTGGTCTGGGTCTTCAGGTTCAGAAAAAGCTTTTTCTAACTTTCTGTTGGCCATTTTACGACTGTCTCGCTTTTTCATCAGATTTAAAAGCACTCGCTCACCTCTTTGCACTCGTATTTTGTCCAGTTCACTCATCATTGAAGCTGTGTCTTGACTAACAGTTATTCTAAGCTCCTTCAAGACAAGGCACCTGGTGGTATTTCATTTATTGAAATTTAAAACCGCATCATAATAGTTCCAAACATTCCAACATTCCAACAAACAACAAAAAACAGAACATTCCATAGTTTGTAGGCCTACAAAAACTGTTTTGGTTAGTCGCGACCAAATTACAGCATTTACAGATTCATTTAGACTATGACTTTCCATGTAGGCATTTTTTCAATGTGGTAGGGTCTGCCAAATCCAAAAATATAACCTTCATTTGACTCATAATAATTTCAGGAATGTGCATGTGTGATTGGAATGATCATATGATTCCTTTTTGGCAACGGCTCGCTGATATTTGCAACAGCTCTCTTCGCGAGGCCACTAAGTTTCTAGCATAAAACGCAGAAACGTTTGTAAAAGTTGAATAACTTTTTTTCTATTTGGCAGAACGTGATGGGGTGGTATTAAATTATTTCTAGAACGAAAGGCAACACAAAAACCAATAAACAAATTTCAAATAAAAAAAATAATTAAACTTCCAAAGAGGTAGCAAATAAAGTAGTAAATAAAATAGCTTGGGGCGTTACTATAATTTATTAGTGGTCGAATGGGACAATTATGTTTATGAATATCTTCACATCATTAAAAAAGGACCAATGATGAATGTCATCGAAGAATACGAAATATACAAAGCATTTAAACAATCGCCAAATGACATTCTCAATGAAAAGTTATCGTTCCAATCAAACTCATTATTCGAGACGGCAATGAGATTTGAGTAACTGATAAGACCAACCCAATTAACTTGATAACCTGGGCCTTACTGTGATGCCAGTAGTTCGCGGACCATGAAACTGCGTGCACGTATGAAAGTTGGTTAAATCAAAGTTAATGTGTATATATTTATTTTTGTGTGTAGTGTTTTATGTTTTTTGTTAAAGTTTAATGTTTTGATGACCTCTAAGGAGTGATATACTGATGATGGAGTTTCGGCTCCGAAACGCGTCTTTGTAACAAGACAACGCATAGTCACATGACGGAACCATAAAGGCAATAAAATTTATTACTCAATATATAATATATTTTTATATTGTTACCAAATTAAATAATATAAACACTTTTACAAATCAATAACACTATTATAAAATCAATTGTCTAGTAATTTAAAAAAAAGCGATTAATAAAATAAAGACCTATAAATGTATAATATAATAAATAAAAGTAATGTTACATAATCTTATCTAGGCCTACACAAGAGAATCACCTTTGTACTACTATTTTCTGTCTCAAAGTCAGAAGAAATAATCACAACACAAGGTTTAAGATGAAAATGGTGATTGCAATAAAACATTAAAACCGTAACTATAGAAATAATTTCTTGCAAAAGTGTTTGTTGTTCTTTGCATTCTTAAAGTTTCTACTGTTTAGTATTTTGACGTACACAAGGAATTTTTACAAATACTTTTTGATTTTAATTCACTATTTAGTCCAACTTTTTAATATTCGCGATAAAACTAGGAGAATATTTCCAGAAGGCAATAAAAAAAAAAAATACATATCAAAATTACATAATTACTTTTTAAGTTAAATCGTAATTACCAACCAATCAACACATACAAACGTTTCCTATCTGTAGTATAGATATTTAATTTTAACTTAAAATTGTAATTAAATTAATTACACAACTAATATCCGTAATGTTTAAACAAAACTCTCTATTAAACACCTTCATATTCAATATTGAGGAACCGAAGATAATTTAAAATAGTAAAAATAGTAGAACATGTAAAACCAGTTATTGTAAAAAGATTTATTAGAAAACAAGATTGCAAAAGGCAAACTTTTGCAAATAGTTCCTTATTAATTATATTTGTTACTTTTTAAAGGTTATACGCATTTCAAACTCATATAATTTCTGAAATGCATTAATTAGTATTATTAAGTTTTTGTATTCTGTTTCATTGGTTAGACTACGTTTAGAAATGTTTTACTGAAAATTAATATTATAAATTAATAGGACAAAATGAGGAGGTTATACAGTTTATGAGTTTGTTATATTAAAATAATATATAGACTTGGATCACCAATTTATGATGTTACTAGAATGTTAACAATGACAACAAATTTAGTGATGATGAATAAAAGAGAGAAACGATTTTTGTCATTCGTATTACATTTGATAACATAAATCTTAATTAATTTGATCTCACTGAAAACTGATAATAAAACAGATCCAGATACCACCAATTTTTTTTCTTTCATATCTAGCAATTTTCTTACTAATTTCGCTTTACAGAGTTCTATTAATTTGTGACGTTAAAACTTCCTTGAACGAGTACTAAAATTACATTGAAATAGTTTGGATACCATATCAGGAAACTATTTACCTATTCATCATACATCTTATATTACCTTTAACTTTTTGATTATCACTCTCTGTTATCTTAGTGATAAAAATGCATTTCATTTAAGTTATTTAGTTTCTATACCAAGACTAGATGATAGTTTAAATAAGTAGTAAAACTTTACAATCAAAAGAATATGAGAAAGGCGGTATATGGTGAATATGTGCAGCAGGATTAATTTGTATACCTTAATATGTTATTGTTATTTCTTTAAAAATAAGTTATATAATACATAGTTAGTTTACATTAGTTGTAAGATAATGAGTATTTGCTTATAAAAACCAAATGTAATGTTACCTAAGACATAAATGTATATTATTAACTGAAGAAAACGAAAGTTTTGAATTAAACTTCCTTTTATTTATAAATATTTATTAAATTAAAATGGATCAACACGAATTCACTTTCCTTAGTTCTAAAGCATTCCAAATTATCTCTTGACAACATGATTAATTGTTTCATAAATTTGACAACACTTCCTTAACAGCTTCTTGGCTTCACCAAACCTTCTAAAACGAGTTTACTCTCAATATTTATAGTTTCAGATAACAACCGGCAAACGTTGCCAAATTTAAATGATTAATTTTCTTGAGCCTGATATCTTTTCACACTTAAGGTTTGATATTTATTACATTAGGATGAACACATATATTTTTAACTTATTTATACTAAATTTTGAAATAGCATTATTAAATGGTTAGTCCAATCAACGAAAAATTATGGAGGGAAATGGAAGGAAAACAAATTAAGGAGGTAAACATACTAAAATTCCAAACTCCTAGCAGGTGAGCCAGGTACATGGGACCCTGTAGAAGGTCCCTTTTTTCGGTTTTTCACTTGTATCTCAAAAAGTGGTACACTGAATGGTTGTGGTCTTAGCGATAAAACCATTCTATACAAAACTAAAGCACACAAAATGTAATACAAGATTGAATTTATTCATGTTTTCACTATCTGACATAGTCTGAGACATCCGCGCTTAAAATTCGATTATTTTTGAAAAAGGAATTTTTCTTCGCGTTTTTTTTTTTTTGCCTTATTTGGCTAGCTAACTTTTCAGCTTTTCGTCGTAGGAAAATGTTACAAAAATGACAGTTGTAGAGCGTTAAATTTCCTAGAACTGGTATGGTTAAAGCTAAAATTGAACAGCCTGTTTTTAGCGTTTTGCAAGCATATTTTTAAAAATTTGCCAAAAATAGTAAATGAACCCCAATCCAAAGGTGTTCCGTAGCTTTTTTGTAGAAGAAACTTCAAAGAATTCAAATATGCCATTAAAAATTAGTTTAATTTGAAATTGTAAGAGTTATTAGCTTAGAAAGCCAAAAATCAGAAACGGAAGGAAAAAACAACTTTATGCCTAAATAAAAATAGTAAAAATTTTTAGTAATTTTATTCAAAATATAAAAAGTTTTGTAATTTAGTTATAAATATAAATGTGTAAAAATATATTTCAATTTTAAAAATTTTCAGTAGAAAATAACAATTTTTATGTTCCAACTACAAAAACGCTAAAAAATAGGCCTATATAATGTTTTACTCCAAAATGAAATTGTATTATACCAAATTGTATAGAATAAATGATAGAATTGAACTGTAAGATTGGAAATTACAAAAAACATTACATTTTCTAATCATATACAACAGAACGAACAAAAATTTAAAAACTTTCCATGATTTTTACAAAAAATCCTATAAACAAAGTTGTATAATATTGAAGAAATATTTTTGTAACTTTTACAAGATATACAACAGTTGTAGAAAATAGTTATAAAGAGAAATGTGTAACAATATATTTCAATTTCAAAATTATTTAGTTTAAAATACCAATTTTTATGTTCAAACTACAAACAACGCTAATAAGATGTGCTTATTTTCAAAACGAATAGGCCTTTATATTTTTTACTCCAAAATAAAATTGTATTATACCAAATTGTAAATAATAAATGATAGAATTGAACTGTAAGATTGGAAATTACAGAAACCTTACATTTTCTAATCAGATACAACAGAATGAACAAAAATGTATAAACTTCCACTATTTTTACCAAAAATCCTATAAACAAAGTTGTATAATATTTTCCGAAAGATCATCATCCTCAGATGAGTCGCTTGGACAATCATCTGCAGGAATATCATAATTCAGAAAATTTGCCATCACTCTCTGATGACTAGGCCTAGGGCTAGATGGTATGCCGCCCCACCCAAAATCATCCCCGTGGTTGTCGTCTGAAAAGTCGTAGTTACGGTCTAACTCCAACAAACGATCAAAATGTGACATTCGCTCAACTCTGTCTGCCATTGTTTGTTATTGGTTTACCTAACTTTAACCTAAATTTTTGGTATACCTAACCTAGGCTATCTGAAAAAAAAAAACAAAAAGCACTTTTTAGAACACGCTATTTCACAACACTTTATGAACCCAATTTCACTAAAAAACACAATAAAGTATTGTGAAATACCATGTTCTAATAAATAGCAATGTTGTTTCATTTTTTGCAGGTAGAATTGATAGTCTAGGCTATTTTATACCAGCAAAATTAAACACAAATGAAACAAAAAAACGTGCGTGTATAGAACAAGATATTTCACAACACTTTATAAACATAATTGCACTAAAAAACACAATAACACATTCTACACTTATTTATTTATAACTGTAGCACAATATAACACAGTTTTATAATCTATAAACAATTTCAATTCACTAAAATATTAAGACGAATAAAACTTACAGTGAACGCTTTGAGATCAGAGTGTAAAATGGTGGGAATTTGGTTATAGAACGCTTCATTTACATCACGTCTGTGCCAACTGAATATCACTTAAATTATTTGAACTGAACACAGAATAAAACTTTGGAATGTTCTCTTTAAAACACATATTATGAATAAATCGATTTCTGATAGTAAAACTCGATTTAAAAAATGCTTGCTTATTGGCCGAATCTTTAACCAATGACAAGCCTTTATTGTAAATTCGATATCTTGAAACCAAATATTGAAACCAAACCAAACACCTGATATCTAAACACAACTTGAAAGACAAAAGTCTGATGAATCCAATGCTGTAATGATCTTTGTGGTAATTGACAACTATGAGGAGTTACAGACCGTTGAAAATGACGAAGTTTTACATTCTTAACGTCGCGATTTCGCACCGAAAACAGCTGTTTGACTTCTACAATTTTGAAACGATGATTACGTATGTAAATATACGTTTTACGCAAAAGTTTTAAGTACAAAAATTATAGGTGAATTCATTACCTTTCCAACGGTACCGGTTTTATTATGATTGGATGATTTTAAGTGTATTAAATAATCGAATATGCAAATATATGCTAATTGACGCTATTTTTCGAGCGGGTTGTATTTGCGCCCGAGAGACTACAGCCAAGACTGCAGTCTGCCTCATTAAGGGTTGAATATATGATATTTTACGATATTATCATCAACCGTTCAAAATATGAATAAATTTTAACTTTACGTGTAAATTCCGAGATTTTGCAGAAAAACTTACCTATCGTTATTTTTGTGTTACTGCTATAACTCTCTATATAAGCCAATATTTACGAATTTATATCCATTTATATTATTTATATAATAATATATTTATATATATGTGATTGGCACATACAGAAATTATATGTATTATATAATATATTTTTAGGTACATATGTAGTTAAAAAGTAATATTTTTTGGAGACGTTGAAAACTTTTTTCTACTCCCCGAATCTATTGAAACCACTTTACTTTATAATTATACTAGCTGACCCGTACGGCGTTGCCCGTGGTGGTTGGTATTTTCAATCTTTTTAACGTAATTGTATTCTTTTTAAGTGTTCAGTCAATGAGTGGTATTTGGCTTATATATATATACAAAGATCTTAAATAATAAAAGCACTAGTGTCATAATAATAAAAGATCTGAAATTATAATTTTAGTAACTTTGATCCCCCCCCAAACCCCTCCTAAAATTTCGAAATTTTTCAAACCCTTTCTTAGTGAGCACCTATGGCCCTAGAGGAAGCTACATACCAAATTTAATTTCAATCCGTTCTTAGTTTTTGAGAAATCGTGATGAGTGAGTCAGTGAGTGAGTGGTATTTCGCTTATATATATAGATATTCCGAACTCTCTACCAGTATTTAAAGGTATTGTTTCTGGGGCAAAAGCAAATCTAAATGTAATTAAATCGCCTGAAAGTCCACAGTTAACCACACATTTTGCGCCACATGCGCCATTTTGTTTTTTGTTCATATATTATTTGTTAATTAAAAAACTAATAAATCTAAACTATTAAAATCTAAAAATTCTATATTTTCTGAAATTCAAAACCAAAATGGCGGCCATTTAAAATCTTCGAACAGGAGTAACTATAAAATAACTAATGGTATCAACATTTTATATGGATAACTTTGTTTAGATATATTTATGACAAATCTATTTATAAATCATTTTCTAAGATTGACCAATGATTTATAGAGAGATATATACTACTTTTTATGGTGCGCTGCTGTAGGTAGCAGGTTGCATTTCTATTAAGGTACGCGGCTATATCCTCCACAACAATGTAACAATCTCCAACTCTTTCTAAACACAGAGGCCTAAATAATAACAGTAGGCCTAAATGATAACAAAATAATTGTTGTTTTCCTCTTACAAAATAATATTAATAGGAAATATCTTTATTTTATTTTGTCTTAAAGCTTACTATGAATTCGTTGTATTACACCAAGAGGATTTTATTTAAAACATAACAAAATGCAATCTGAATAATTTTACATAAAGAATAAATAAATTTGACATTGAAACCCTTACAACGATAGTTAATAGAAATTGCTCAAAATGTCCTCCTCCTTCCCATTTAAAAGATGAGAAATGATTTTTTGTCATTAACTGCAAATATTCTTAAGCCTACATTTTGTAACTACAGAGTTTGTGCTAATTCCAGGATTGTATTTCGATTAAATTTATATTAAAATATTGGTCGAGAAAGTAAAGACATTTAAGAATTTAAGTTAATAAATTCCAACTATATGTTTTTATAATATCAATCATACGATATTTTTTATTGAATCTTCATAGTCGTTAGGTTACTGTTCATGGTAAATATTAATCAAAATATTAATGCTGGTGTAATGGTAACGCTAAAATATATTTAAAGGTATAATTTCAAAAACATAATTTATTTTATATTTAGTTCTTTTAAAATTCTATTTATTCTTTACCCAAGAGAATAATGAAGCTCACTAACATATGAAAAAATCAAGTAATAATATATAGATCCAACCAACAATAGAAAAAACCTTACCGCTTATTGCAACGCAGAGCTCTGAAATCGTAAACAAAAATAGGCTATTGTGTTTCTCGGCCGAAGGTGTCGGGAAAACAGTTTTCTTGATCATAATGTTTTAAACGTTTATTAAAGTTGATACAGTTTAGGTATGGTTAGTAAATTAAAAAAAGGACTTCTTCTTAAAACATGTTTATATACTTAAACGTATCTAATAAAGTTTATAAAAATGAGCCAAAAAATTTTCTTATGAAATGTTGACAAATTTATGTTTTTTTTTAGTTAAAAACATATTTTATAACAAAATTAACTAATTCATTATGTCAATAGTCATGCTTTTTCCAAGATAAATAAGTTATTAGATTCCATTAAACAATATTTAAATTGATTTGATTTTATCTAAAAAGTCAGGATTACAACCTTTATGTGAATCAGTGTTGATAGTACATTTCTTGAAAACCCTGAAAATAAGAACAGTGACAAAGAAAAGAAGCATTGGAAGAAGAAGATGGACAACTTTGACTTATATAAATATAACTTTTAGTCATTCCATTATTCGGAATTCCATATCTCCAGCAGACACTTTAAAATTTAAATCAATTATGCAAATAAAATATGAATTTCTTATGATATTCAGTAGTTTAATTCAGAAATATTAGGCTATCCAGTAGTTTTTTTAGGCTATTTTACTAATTTGTACTTACATGAAATGTATGGGTATCTAGTCTAAGAATTGTAATCAAATTAATTCACTTTCTTAATACAATCTAATAAAAAATTACAATTAAAAAAATTTGGTTTATAAGTTAAGAA
Organism: Philaenus spumarius; assembly: GCA_018207615.1. Lineage (NCBI taxonomy): Eukaryota > Metazoa > Arthropoda > Insecta > Hemiptera > Aphrophoridae > Philaenus > Philaenus spumarius. Next base: position 262,900 of record JAGFPH010001136.1, read on the forward strand.
CAAAATGTAGGCTAGAAATACATATATAATTTCACTGAGTCCACCATTTCAGTATTTTGTTGCTCTTAAATTTTGCATGTAAATGATTTCCCTATTTTGAAATAAGTGAACCCGTTGTGAAAGCTAGTGGAAAATAAAATAAAAGAGGATAAACTAAACAAATAACAAAACCACAGTGAGAGAACTCTTAACTTACATGTTACAGATGCTGGTCCCGAAGTCAAATGCAGACAGGAAAGGGTTAAACAGAGTGTAAAATCTGCAAAGTTGGAAACAATAAAGACAATTTTATCTGAACCAGACATTGTTTTAGAATTAATTCAAGTTAAATGGGTAAGACATTTACTGAACTTTAAATAGAAGATTTTTGTAAATACGAAATATATACTCTCTTTCGTTCTAATAATGCACAGTAAGAGAGTAATTTAATTTCAATCATAAAATACTGCCAAAATGATAATATAAAACCTGACCAAACATGGAATATATTACAATAAATTAGCTAAATGAAGTGCAACTGTACCTATCGATTGAGCTAGTGCGATTTTAATAGTTATTAACTTAAAGGTGTACATGCATTAACTTTAATGTTCTACAGGTAAATTAGTAAAGAATATATATTTTTTATGTTTACTTTATTTTCCCGAAAACCATATGGATGGCATTACTGCTGCTTTAATATTTAAAATAAATGTGTACTAAAATAAAAATTATATTTACGTTTCTCCATAAAAGTTATAAAAATATATAGAGTACAAAATAAAATATACATGAGGACGAGAGAGTTACTGACAGAAGAAGGAAGAGTATAGGATTATAGGTGGAGGAAATGGATAATCCGGAGTTACGAGTTCGGCACTACCAATGCAATCGCAGGGTAGGTATTCATGATAGATTTCCCATCCCAAAAGACAATGTTAGTGCTATGGTAATAATAACAAGAAAATTATTTGTATGAGTTGAAAAACGAAATGGAAAATAAATTTAATGACAAAATTAACAAAACAATAAAGAAAAGTTTGTTTCACTGGACTTTGATTACATAAACATTTTCTACACAAATTCAATACTCTGTTTAAGTACTAAAATGGCAAGGAATCCAACAACTTTTAAAGACAGTGCTCTAGAAGAAAAAATATTGAAATTATTTCACACGCCATTACCTAAGAAATTTTCTCTCCAAAGGCTAGTCATTAATAACAAAATAATGTGTAACACTTCAGTTGATTTTCAATTAAAATTTAATATAATAAATAATATCTTCCAGGGATATTCAATAAATATTATAGTAATATGATACAGTTCAACTTATGTAATAAGAGTAATATGGTGATACACTAGTTTTAAAAATCACTTTAAATGAGATCGTTTTAAATTTCTCATTATTATGGCTGCGTATTTTTATTTGCATAAAAATAGTCGTATCTTATCGTATCCTAGTAATCTACAGAAATATATATTTAACTTTGTTTTTTAACATGTCAACACAAACTACAAGAATTAGTTTAAGTTTCCAACCGGATTTTCTTCCCATAAACCTTGATTTGTTCTTACTTTTAACCATTTATCTTGCAGAAAAACGTAATAAGTTTATTGTACTGAATTTGCGCACATTAGATTTTATAAATAGAATTACACTTATTCAATTTCTTTTGTATGTTTTATTTTATTTGTACAACAATTAAAAACTAAACCTTTAACGAAAATAATTCACCCTGTACAAAGGTAACAAATAACTGAACTAAAAAACTAATAACTACAAGGTGTAAACTTAAAATTAAACCTTATACATCATATACAAGTTCAAATAAAAAAATCAACAAAGTTAAAGCATTAAATGTAATTAGAAGTTCTTCTTTTAGGTCTTGCTAGGCCTGTTTAGAAACTATCATATATTGAGGGGAAAACGTGTAAATTTCGAGAAAGCAAAAAGTAACACTAAGAAAATAAACGGTATCAGGAAACTGACACATACTTTCTCCCTCATTATAGAAACTTAATAAAAAAATACTATTACCAATTTATTGTGACTTTTTTATTTTTAACAGTCATTTTCCCATAAAAATCCATAAAATAATGGAAAAATCAACTTTTGTCAAAAACGGCTCGAACGATTTTGATTAAAATTTTACAGTTTATAGTACTTTAGGTCCCTAATAAACTATAAAATTTTAATCAAAATCGTTAGAGCCGTTTTTGAGAAAAGTTAATTTTTCCGTTATTTTATGGGTTTTTATGGGAAAATTACCCTTAAAAATAAAAAATTCACAAAAATGAAAAAAACGCCTGGAGATACCGTGGATTAGTACCTCCATACCAAATTTCATCAAAATCGGACGACTGGTTTAGGCTCTAGGTCTGATAACATCCACACAGACACACAGACACACAGACACACAGACACACAGACACACATACAGACACACACACACAGACATCACTCCGAAAACCACTTTTTTAGGTTCAGGGGGAGCCAAAACGGATATTTCCACCAAAAACTCAAACTCGAAAATTTTGACGAATACAATACTTTCTCCATATACTATAGTATAGGGGGAGAAAGTAAAAATTGAGAATAATAAATTTATCTGATAATTTATCTAATTAAGAAACTATCACATCACCAAAAAATCTTTTGTAATAAATGGAAACACAAATTTCTTAAATAATAATACAAGAATACAAAAACAACTGTAAAAAGCTAATTAAAAGAACATCAGTTACAAATATAACTTTTCAAATTTTCGCTCTTGGCTATAAGAATAGACATATTTTAATGCCAACCTCACATATCAAGAAACTAATTTTAAAAGACCCGTTGTGTCAGTTATATAACATGCTGCACTATGTGCTTATATTTTGATATATTCTGGAATCTTGAATAATTTCGTGAATAAAACAAACAAAATTGTGAAAAGAAAGTATTATTTTGTTTTCGTACAGGTATTGCGTATCACTCTAAAATCTCATTTTGAATAAAAGTCTGTTTTTGCAAATAAATTTTGCTAAATTACAATTAACCTATTTTGGTTGTTCATTGTTTGTTGAAAATGTACACTATTGTTAATTTAGTGCTGTACATAAAGGTATTTATCATCTTTCAACTAGGCCTACACTGAATACTGGCTTAATTTATTGGTTTCGTCACTCTAGTAAACCATTTTAAAATATAAACCAAACCTTAAGTCTTAGTAAATATGCTGGTTAGTGCCATCAAACTATTTCATGTTTTAAGGCAAAAAAACTGGTGAGTTATCATTGCCTGAAATCAAGATCCTACTAAACAAATATGCATGGTCTCTAACCAAATTCTAAATCTCTTGAGTTTCCGACACAGGCACACTACTTGCTTAAAAACTGATATGGACTACAATTAAGACTTTAAATAGCGAGAAATTCAACAAAATAACAATAAACATCGTCCCAATATACTGTATAAATTAATTGTGCATTATATTTCTCAATCCTTCTAAACCATGGAAATGTTCGCTGTTGTATACTTGTACAATATAAAATCGTATTACAACTATAATACTTACATTTATAATAATTACACTGAAACCTTATTACACATTAAACCTTTTTACACTCTGCCTTCAGTAGCACTTGACTGAAGTTGTTGACAACATGCTCTGCAAAGTGTACAACTATTTGTGCCATAATTTTTAGAAATTTTTAGAAATTGTTATAGTAACGAAAAATTTTCATTTTGTATTGTTACATAAAATAAACTATAGAAAATAGATGTATAGTAATGAAAATCAAGTATATTTAAATACACCGTCAAATTCTATGTTTTACTGTAACGCGGTTGTTTCTATTTTCAAATGTTCGATCCAGGACAAAACTATAGGCTACTATTCTACTGATTACGACCCATTCATTTTGTCCTGTGTTTTGTCTTTACAGTAGACGAATTATTCAAAACGAATGTGTTTTACTTTAAAACACGTTTTAATTTACACAATCATAGCAATAACAAAGTAAAAGTAATTGTAAAATAATAAATTAACATAAAAAATAAATGTATGTAGATAATTAATGTATGTACTAATCAATTCCTCAGCTTAGCTCCAATTTAATTATTTAAACGCATAGACTTAATTGAAATAATTTTGTTATACATCAATATATTGTGCTAACTTATAATATTCATACCGTTGAACTATCTATATATCTAATTCCGTAATCCCAAATTTTACAATAAAATTGCGAGTGAATGGTAGATGGTAGAAAGCTGGAAGAGGTTTCATTTTACCGGTCTGGACATGAAATTTTGGGAAAAATTTTCATTTTTCTTAATTGTGTCCCGAAAATGGGTCACGGAATAAAATAATTCCCCTTTAAATATCATGGGAATATATAGGTGTAAATCAGGTGATTTTAGTGTTAAAAACAGGTGATTGTATATAAAATTCCCATTTAAATAGCATGGGAATATATAGTTGTAAATCAGGTAATTTTAGTGTTAAAAACAGGTGATTTTATACAATTTGGAAAATTCAGGTATCATAACAACATCTGACTGTGCAGTTTTGTGATGTGTTTTGTTCTTGTAGCTGTGTTTTTGTTTCAAAGTGGGAATTAAAATTAAAGATTATATGATTAAACGCATTATAAGATTATTTCTATAAGAATATATCTTTAGTTCTCTTATCAATAAAAAAAATTATTGTGCTTTCATTTTTTATTTTCAAACAGAGCGGACACCAAAATTACCTATGCAGGTAGGTAATCATTATTGTGCATATTATGTTCACAAATTTCAAACAATAACTTAAAAGTATTGTCACTTATCAAACTAATAATTTATTCAATAAATTTCTAGAATATACGGCCTATATATATGTAGGGACTATTGTAGGCAACTAGTTTAATACAATCAGATTAACAATAATTGTGTAAGGTAATGCTTATAACAATAGACTCAGGCAATACAATAATAACTAGACTTTAATATCAAGTTTCTCCGTTCTGTTCTGTATTTAAGTTGCTTCAGAATTAAGCGCACTTTGTATTCAATGCTTCAAGTTAAACTGGTGGCAAACTAGGTTCATATAAGCAATCTAGCAACCAGGTTATTGTCAATTAGGTACTTCGTTTTAAAAACATGTATTTTTTTCGCCCGCTTATTTGTTTAATATGTTTTACTATACTGTTAAACCTGGAAAATAAGTAACATATACATGAATTATACATTTTTGTTGGAATAATCGTATTTATATCCAATTGAATGATAATCTTAAGTACATAAAATAAGTGAACAACATTTATTGAGTTCGTCTAATATAAAACGGATCTATTTTTATTGCCCTTTGAAAACCGAAATAACAAAATAATTACAGAAATTTTGATATTTTTTGTTTATTGATGCATGACTTTATAAATGATCAAATAAGGTTCTGAAGTTAGAAAGAAAACAACTAACTATAAGCAGAAACATAATGCAAAAGAAATAAAAATACAATTAATTAATTAGTCAGGAAAATAAACAAAATAACAATTTTGTAGCATAATATTATAATAATCAAATGTTATATTTTAATTAAAATTATATTACAACGCTAATTATTCCAACTATCAACAGTTACAAATCGTTAATAAATAATATTACAAATATTATTTAAATATAGAATTCAGCCGTCACAAACGTGCCTTCGGATATCGACCGCGTCACTAACATAGGTTTAGTACAGCCGACGCCGATGTTCGGGCCTTTTACAGCTGCCCTCTTTCAAACCTTAACAAAAAATTTCAATTAAATCTAGAAGTCCTAATAATGAGGTAGTCTTAACAACTCAACTTAATTGGCTACCTAAGTGTGGACCAATTTTGACTTAGTTTGGGCGGCCTGTTATGAAATACTTCTGACAGATATCAGTTTTCAAATAATCAACTTCTAGGAATATTCGAATATAAATTGGAACAAGTTTAGTATTGAATGATAAAATATGATATACTACTTAAAAACTGTATTCTCAATTAAGTATTTTCTTGCACTATTTCGTATACTATTTGTGTAAAAATGAACCATGTGTAATACATATATAAACATCCTTATCATATATATTGTGCTTACAATGTGCTTGTCAATTATTTTAGATTGCACTTGACCGATCTCTACCAAAATAATCTATAGAAACAGTGAAACTAAGACATTACAGGGAACAATCTAATTCTATCGAAATGCCTTGAGGAACATTAGAAAGGTGGGGCAGAATTAGCTGACCTTAACCAAACTTGAAGGAATATTATACCAACGGTTTTATATTAAACATCGTGAATTAGTTTATAAAATATATAGAATGTGTAACGTTTATACACTAAATTTTGCCCGACCTTATGCTTTCATTCAAACACCTATACATTGGGGCGTGCATACACGCCTGCTTGTAGGCGACACCGGCTTTTTGTAGTACATGATTTACACACCGCGCAGCACCAACCAGACCCGTAGTTTAACACGAGGGAGATTGTAATACAAGTTCAGGGTACAATTTCGCCATTTTTTTTTATATCAGATAGACTAACGACGCGGTCCACAAGCTAACGTCTTGTTTCTTGTGCTTCACATCATGTAGTGAGATTTTCTTCTACCAAATGATTTAATAAGCTGTACACCAGGTAAAATAATTAATTTTGTTCAATATGTAGTATATAAGGCGCAGATATCTGAAGATTTCCATAATTTGAACCTTGTTAATATAAGTGACTGTTTGTTAGGTCTAACCTATTGTGTTTTGTAAAAGGCAACTTATAATTTTAATTAACCCCACGAAATTTGATATTTTGTAAAGCCTGAACTATACAATATAGCCTGAACAGTGTTTTAACTGAATAGCCTGAAAAACAGACAATTTAACTGAAGTGAGTTCATGTAAAGTTAACTACAAGATATAAACTTTTATGCTCTAAAGAATTCCTACACCAACTATAATTCATCAAGTTAATTAAAACAGCATATTTCTTTTAGATTACCCGAGCCAAGGTGTAACTCTGTACCGTTAAAAGATGATCTATTAATTACCAGTAAAAATTATAAATTATAAAATCATATCAGATCAATTTGACATTTTAAGACCAATTACAACAGGACTAATTACAGCATGGCTGCTGTAAACATGCTGTAATTTTATTCTAACATAATATTTTTATTTTTGGCTATATAAAACAACTAATGCCTATATTATGTTCTGGTCCTTTAGAGAAATCTGGTTTAAGTTCCTGACTATAAGAACTTCTACAAGTGATGCCTAACCAACTATAATTAAATGTGAACATCATCTCCGCTACTTCAGCTTACCTTCTTTCTACGCTGTTTTAAAGAAAAGTGCGGTCATTTAATTAATAAATTGTAATAAAAATAAAAAAGGCTATTATAATCAGTATGAACTTTACAATAAATTAACAAAAACTTTAGTGACTCTCACAAATTTAGAAAGGCTTTTAAAGAACTCTCATGTAATTAAAATAGCATAACTGTATAATATATATATGTTAATAATTAAATAATAAGGGCGGTGAGGAACCTATTTTTAATACTACGGACCCCAAGGGTCAGAAATCAAAATTTCTTTTATTTAATAAGATGACGTCACAATAATCAATAATACTTTAAGTACAACATTTAATATTATTTTATTTGTTTATACTCTTTTGGAATTGCAGTTTTTTTTTTATATAATGCGCATATTTTTTTTAAATAAACTTTGGCCAACTTAGAATATACTAAATAATTTTGTAAGTACTATTGTATAAACTAATGTTTAAGACCATGTGTGCCATATGCAAATGTTCTTTCTTTATTTGATTAGCTAAGTCTGCACTTAAATATATAATTACATACAGGGTGGGTTTTTCTTTAATTTTTGTAAGGGAGGGAATTAAATAAATCAATCTGTTATCATATTTTTTGGGCGTATATCATGTTCATATTTTTCATACTTAAGGGCGTATCAATTTTTGTTTTAATAAACTAAAAGTTTATTGTTATAATAAGTGTACATTAATTGTATTTATCCAATAACCTGTCAAGGAACATTTCAGATATCTCGACTTCGCTATTAAGGTAAATCTGTGTGTCTTGTAATATTTTACATCTAATCATCTTAATGTATGTGCCATCCATAATTTGGGCTCAGTACGCATTCCACATTGTTTCTACTTTTGGATGGTAACAAATGTTGTTAGCATATTCTGCCTGAAAACACGATTTAAAGTTAAACAAGGAAACTAATATTCTTTCGTTAAGGAACCATTTTTCGAAATATTTTAAAACAGTTTTTTTTTCCTAAGTAATACAGTATTAAGTAAATAATACGCCCTGTATTTCGGTTCTCTATAGTATATTTTACTTCGATCTTTGAAAACAATAGTTATTTTGTTCAAATTATAATCATACGTAAGTAATAAAAATAAAATATTAAAATGATACAAATAATATAAACGGTGATTTTTTTTAAATTTCCAACTTGTTTAAAATATATTTTAGATATAAAACCTAATTACACAAAAATTCATAAATTACTGAATACATTCGAATTTTATTTCTTCTTTATTGTTCGTTCGTAGTTTCTGAAAGTAATTTTGAAACTAAAACCCTAAATTTGATTAAAAATAATAAATATTAAACATACGACATATAGGTTAGTTTCATATTAGTTTAGTTTAAATATTTTTTAAGTTCCTATGGCTACTTTTAAAAAGGTAGGCCTACCGACTATTCTTACCCGTCAAGATCTGTGTATCTTATTTACATATTACTTTTGAAAAAACTGTTTTAACTGGGTGGTAGGTGGGCAGCGGTGGGTGAAATTTTTTTCCGGGGGCGGGAACAGGGGGTGGTAGGAGGACTTTTGGGGGAGGTGGGTGGAATTTTTTAAGCTAATTTTGGGATGAGGGGGGCCCCTGGATCACCCTGAGGTAAAACCGTCTATTTCCCTCTTCTTACATAAATTATGTTATTAAATTTTAATTTGTGTCTTACATTTGTTTTAATGTATAATATATTCATTGCTTGAATAAAATTTATGTATATTTTATCCTTGATTCAAAGAAGAAAATGGTTACACACGATTACATTTCCCTGAACGCAATTAATAATCTCTGGCCATAAATAATGCGAATTAAATCTCGTGTTAATGTTAAACAATAAACGACATGATGACAGGGTCCGGGACTGTGATTTCTGTGCCAACTCTTGTTGTCCGAATGTACAAATGTGATTTGTCACTACATAAAAACCATACATTATACTTCTACCCATAGACATTAATTAATCGCACTATGTTGTTTGCATTACATAACTAGAATCATAAACAATAACAAATTTCAAACAAATCATAAGTGACAAATACTCTTGGATAAACAAAAATGACTTGGAAATCCAGTCAGAAAATTAAAAACATTATACAATTTAAAAAAATGTATAAATGTTAAAGTTTTAGAGTAGTTATTTTTGCCGCAACTTTATAAATAAACGGTACCAAAAACTGTCACATACTTTCTCACAAACAAATTTAAATTATTAAACAGATTCACTGTGACTTCATAATTGTATTAAAGTCCCTACTTAATAGAGAGGTGATTTATTAAAGTAGGAGATTAACTAATAAATATTATTATTAATATCTAGAGAGAAAACTATCACATCGATTTCGAACAAATTTGCCCCAAATACGTCTATTAGGCCTGTATAGACGCACGAAAAAAGGTTTTGAAAAGTTTTGAAAAACAACCCAATTTATGGCCAAAAACCCTCAAAAATCAGTTATTATTATTAGCTAAATGAGAATTTTTAGAAAGATGCGGTTTTTTGCATATAGTAGGGTACATTAAAGGCTACAAATAAGCCAAATTTCATCAAAATCGTTAGAGCCGTATTTTTATAAAAAAATAATAACAGATTTTTTGGGGGATTTTTTGCCAAAAAGAGGGTTGTTTTTCAAAACCTTTTTTGTGCATCTATACAGGCCTACTTGACATGTCTGGTGAGAATTTGTTTGAAATCGATCGAATAGTTTTCGCTCTAACTTTGTATACATACAGACATATAGTATAATGAGAAAGTAAAATGGTTTTTTGAGCGATAAAGTAGTTTCAAAATATATTTGAAGTATTCTGCAGATAGAAATAAGGACCACCAATAATTCAGCATACAATTATGCATGTCTGACCATATTTACTAAAATAGCTTGCTTGATAAAAAATAAATAAATTACATACAAAACTTATTTTTTCTTGGTTAAACAAAAGTTTACTCTCTTCGCCGAATCAGAAATTGGCAACTAAAACAAAAGACGTTAACAGTCATTTGGCTGTGAAATGTCAACAAATGATCAAGTCAATAAATTTAAAAAATCACTGTAATATATAATCTTATATTTTAGTGTACAAAAAATATAATTGAACCATACAAAATAATATTTCTGATCCTTTCAACATGAAGCTGTATTATGTACTTCCTGTCTACAGTAAAGTTTTAGTTACGAAACTGGAATTTACAGAATTGTAAACAAGGTAAAACTAAGTACAGATCTACAAATAAAACATAATTTGTTAGTATTATAACCATAAATAACTGACTTCTTTTTGTTTAACAAAACTCTATGATTAATCAATATGTTTTGGTTACTTATTTTAGTACAACATTTCTCTTGTGAGAATAAAACTTAAAATGGAATTATCTTTACAATTTTATATTATCTCCTCTGGATGTATTTAACACAAAATTAATATTGATATATACATTATTATTCAAACAAATCTCTCAGGTTAAAGAATCCCTGGCTGTTAAAAAGGCAATCTTTTAAAGGTAGGCCTATACTTAAAACTATATTACAAACTGAATTATTTAAAATTAATATCTGTTATGTTCCAAAGTTCAAATGTTCAGAAAAACTATGTCCAATTGGTTTAATTTGAATTTATATATAAGTCTATTCAATTTTACTGATTCAAAACTATTTATAACCCTTGGTATTGGTGACCTTAATGTTGGTGACTGTCTTTTAATAATTTTACAACTGTTCATTGGTTGTACCATTCAAAAATAACATTACTCTGGAAGGTATTGCTTATACTACAGCAAGTTAAGAACAATATGTTCATTATTTATTTGTATTTTTTATGTAATTTGATTAAAACTGGCAAATACGTCTGTACTTGGTGAATACTAAATTAGAAGTGCTAAAAGGGACGCCCAGAAAATTCAGATATGGTGCTCTAACAATACCTCACGGCCACTATACTCGTCTTGAATATCCTAATCACAACAGGCATACTTCTCGAGTCATTTACACATTATTTTCCAAAATATGTTTCACTGTTGTTACAGTAAATTGTAGCTTTTACGTATTTTAAATTGTTTATTAATATATCCAACTTCGAATTACTTATAACTGTTTCTTTTAAACTTGAAAATTTCAATTTTAATATCTTATACGTATACACAATGTACTTTCGCTGATGTCATTTTCGAGTATAAACGATCCGCCGCTCTTTATCTTCAACTATTTAACTGATTTAATCTTCCTTAGCTAATTTCTTTTACCATTAGAATCAACACTTCGTTGTTGATATGTTTATAAGCTTCTCTTAATTTTCGAACACTGATTATTATTTAAACTATACACAATATGCTTTTAAATAAATTCTTAATATTATTTACACAAAACTTGATTGAATTTACATCGTAAGAACAATGAAAACGTTCCTACCACTTACTTTAAGCTAGTGAATAAAATTTGGTTGTATTATTTATTTGTTTAAAACAAATGTAAGTTTAGTTTAATTTAGCTTTAACTGGTTATAATATGTGCGTTTATTGTTATTTAATTAAATTATTTTAAAATCCCGAAATACTTAAATTTTCATTTATATGAATTCTTATCCAAAATATGAATTTTGAGGTTATATTTACTTTCTAGGCTATATCTTTGAATCTCATATTTAATTGTTCTTTTAAATCTCAGCCAGGGCTCTTTACCTTTGAATTACTACTATATCTACCCTTAAATTGTATCAATATGTGACAGTATGTAAAACACAATGGGTTAATAGTTATAAAAGAGCACCAACATTGGTATCTCCTTTATCACAATGCAAACTTGAAAGCCGTAGAGCAATATATTTTCACAATCATCATAATATACAAGTTTTTAGTCTGTTTCTGTGTCTGAATCAAACACAATAGTAAAATCATACTCATGTTGTACCACTGGTACAGTTATGGGTTGCTTGTTACATAAATGTGTACCTAAATCTTTAAATAAATGTACAACTGTCAGTGGTTTAGCTGTTCGTATTTTCTTCATTTAATACATAATATAATACTTAATACATGTTTAGTAATGATGATGTGTATGAAATTAAATAAAAAATATTTATAAAATAATAGTGTTTATCCTGTAAATGCAGGATCATATTGTAAATAATCTGATTTACAAAAATTGATAATTTTTTTAGAAAAGCTTATAAATACAGAAATATTTTCAGTTTCGTGTATATGAGTAGTAGATCAGAAACGTGCCTGTAGTGCCTTTACTAAAAAAACATATTAAAGTATTTTAGAACCTATGTAAAGATTACAATGTCTGTGTCATATGCACTCAAAACTTAGATAAATAAAAATGAGTATTTTATAATAAATACGATATAAATATATTTATGATACTAACCAAATACATGCATATAGTCAGATAAATAATTCTACTTGTATGCAATAATAATAAAAATAAAAACCTTGTTTGAATGTTTGGAGTAAAATTTCAATACAGCTCACACCACTTTCATTATCGTAGGTCAAAACCTAGCTGTTGCATTAGATTTGTGGATACACATTGATTAAGATGTATAAATTATTATATGAAATTCGCTTTTATGCAACTTAAAAAAATGTAAGTTACATTAAATTAGATTTACATTAAAAAAACCCATTATTTTCAAAACTCATCTTACAAAATTAATTTGTTAATAATGTTAATTAGTGCTATTAGGAACAAACATCATATTGTAAAAATGTTTGTGGTTGTAAAATATTTGTTCAGTCAATATACTTAATCTATTTAAGCAGGAGAGTATTTCAGGAACTCCACTTTTTCAAAAAGTTTGCAAAGTTCTTTTACAGAGAATTACGACAATTTATATACAGACAACTAAATACATTTTACCTTCGTTATATTTGTTGAATAAAAAAATGTATCTTCTCTTAATAAAAAGAGAATAGTTGTTGTTGAATTTGCTTGTTATTTTAACAATTGCAGGTTTTTTTTCAAATTGAACTAAATCAAAAACAGATTTTAATGCTATTTTTATCAGTTTTTTTTAAATTAATCTTCAAAGCAGAATGATAGTGAATCATAAACAAATCCATCGGTAGCAAAAATGAATTATTATGAAAGGAAAATCGTTTATTAATTACTTTGGTAGCCTACAAAACAAAATTATTTGGAAGTCATAATAGGCTGTAGATGAAATTGATCTGAAAATATTCATTTTGCTAAAGGATGCTTAAACCCAAATAAAATAATGTTTTTGTAAATAACAAAATATATTTCAATATTTCTTAAGTACGTTATTATTGGCTCTAGTGCAATCAATCATGAAGCTACTTTTAGTTATACATTGGTAGTGAATTGACTTTAGACAGGAAACAACAATCTCTAAGGTTATAGCCTCTAAACGTTTAACTTTGTAAAGATGTTTAATATTTTGCAAATAATAACTTCAACGTTACTTTAATTAATACATCTATGAGTGATAAAATTAAATTATAAAGGTAGTTTTATTAAAGAAAGAGCCAAAGATGTTTTACTAAGGTGGTCCTCTTTTAAAAATATATGTTTTAGAATTCAGTTGTAACGTTTTCTGTACCATCTCTTTACTTTTACAATAAGTGAATATTATATTGCCTTTGGTCGTGAATCTGATGAGCAAGCCCATTGCAAGGACTTTATCTCCTATATGTATTTATTTTTAACAATCTGTTTTGTATGATCAAACTTTAACGAAGTGTTTATTATTGTTGTACTGTTTAGTGTTTTATATCATTCATTGTGACTTAAAGGTGAACACAAGCCTTAAAGTCAGATATTAAAATGATTTTATTGTAATTCCAAACTTGAATAATAAATATAAGACTAAAATATGTTTCTAAATTGAAATGAAAATTAACTAAAATATAATAACAAAATATAATACATAGGATGGACTAGACAGATCTAAACATTTGAAACAATAAATGAGTTAACGTATTTTTTTTTATAAATAATAAAAGTTTCTACAACGCAAATAATGATGTATAAAAAAATAAAAACTGAATTATTAGAGTCAAACAATATTTGTACTTTTATTTCTTAACGTAATTGGCAAGGACGTTAAAACATCAAAACTATGCAGGCCTACACCAAATGTTCATCTTTTATTCATGATGATATTTTTGTTGTGAATTTTTTGTATGCATTCATTGTAATAAAATTATTGTATTATTAGATGGCTTGTAGCCCAATCAATAAAAATGATTTCTTTGTATTGAACTTATCAGCAAGCGACATTAATAGTGACTTTAAGGGTCACTATCAGGCAAGGAACTTTTGACCATTTTTTATAAACAATAACAACAATAAATTAGAACTTTTTGGGGTTTTCCGTTGATATTATAAACATTTATAAATTAATCACGATACTTCCAACGATAAAATTATAGAGAATTAAACAACCTACAACATGGCTTATTAGACCTCGATCATTTTTCACCGAGAAAAGTCGGAAAAACTTACCATTTTTCTAAAATCCATATCTTTGATAATTTACAATATTGAGGGTATATCTTTCGGAAAATGATTTTTTATTATGTGTAGGCCTACTTCAAACAGGTGGAAGATGAAGTTCGTCGCATTAATACATTTTGCACAATTACAGTATAAACAATGTAGGCCGTAATGCAAAACCTGAGAGATCCGATTTAAATTTACCAAACGGTCTCTGAAAGTAGTGATATTAAAACCTACAATTTCTATATCTTTAATTTTGAATAAGCTTGATAAATTATAACAAAAATACTTCCGAACATAGCTCAAAGTGCGTAAATTTGCGACCTACTCACAATGGGGAAAATCCCTAAAAAAAAAAACACTTAAGTAATCTATTAAGCATATTTTGTATGATGACAAATTATCGTTAAAAATTTTCTTTTATTATGACTAAGTAAATAATGGAGTGTGATAGGTGGGAAAACATTGTTTCTTCTTTAGTACCGAACGAATCCTTTTATATTGACTTTTGGTAAGCCCTGCATTAAAATATAGTGGGGAAGCCTAGTCCGTGGTTAAAGCAATGAATACTTAAATTTTAAGAAGCGCAGGTCTTATGGACTCAATTCTAACAGATTTTACAAACTTGGCGCCCTAAAGATTTGTAGTTGGGCACGACTAAGAGAGGAATCGCTGGCAAACATTTAGCGTGCGGTGGAGAGCGAGAGAGTGTTTCTCCCCTCTCCCTCTCACTCGGTCTACGATTGGCTAGTCGGACTAAGGAAACGAAGTTATGTGTTCAAGAGAGATTTTCAAACTTATCTTTGTTGTACATAGAGAAGAAAATACTCAGAGAACATATTGGAACTAACGATATTGAAAAAAAGTTCGCTATGAAGAACAGAAAGTTACAGTTGATATAGAAACTTTTATACTTTGACTATTTATTAATATTTCAAAGGAAGTTCATAATAAAAGTAAATATTTCAATTTAAAATGCATCCCTTTTGCTAAATACAATAAGCATTTGTTCTTGAGTTTTCATTTTTGTCTTCTCTTTCCACCTTTAAATTTAAGAGTAATCCTATACAGTATTGTTAAAATTTGTATGTTTTTTATTTTAAGAAAGGTGCAATAACTTAATCAATGTAGGAGATTTTTTTTGTAATCGAAAAAAGGTACTGCGTGCTTTGACGTAAAAAAACTAATATCTATTACTATACATTTTTCTCAGATTCTTCTTATTTATTAGTGACAAATGTATAATATTAGAGTTACAAAGATTGGTAGTTTAATATGTTTTTTTAATGTTAATTTATTTAAGAAGTGGTTGTAGTAATTTGATAAGTAATTACAATTTTACTCTAACTTTAACACTTGACTGATATATATTTCATTTGCTTTGAATATTTACACTTTTGTATTCTCTTTTCCTATTTATTGTGGCTGTGTAAGCAAAATTTTTAAAGGTAATTTATTTACTAAATGTTAGTATTTTATTCTTAAAATGCTTTTCATGATATTTTTCAATACAATATGTAAGCAATACTTGAGATAATTTTTAAGGTAAAAGAAACATCATCGATAATTTATACAAACTGTGATTTAGACGAGACGGGTTTATTTATAAGTCCACGAAAGAAAGAAATGTAAGGCGTTTTCTTCTATTATTATATTAAGATTGGTTGAACGATGTCGTATGATTTTGTGCGAGGTCAAGAGCGAGAGAGCGCGAGATACAATGTTTTCTTCCCCTATTTTTCTGGTATGTAACGACCATACAGAGCGAGAGCGACTGAATATGAAAGAAAGAGACTGAAAATGAAGCAGAGCTATTTTCAGTCAAATGAGAAATGATGAGACGGCAGGCAATGAATATTTAGGCGTTTAATATTAATTGCTGTATATTCCGTTGAAGTTGTAGGTGGTGTGTATTGGAGCATTTGGTTAGTTATTGTTTATGATGAGTACTAAAAAAGTGGAGAAAGAAAGTGTTCTTACATTAATTGTCAGAATTCATCAACCAATGCAGATGTACCTTTTTTCTATTTTCCAGTGAGCGATAAAGAAAGGTAAGAGATAGTGGTTAGATCTAAATAGTTAATTTTTGTTAAAGTGACTGCAAATAACGTATTACAATAAAACATTGTTATGGTAATTATTAAGTGGTAATTATTACTAGTAATATAATAATTGAAGAGAAGTTTACAATTTGTACAAAATTTGTACAGTCCAGTTCTATGATTTGTTCTCTACAATTTGGTACAAATAAATTTGATTTTTAATAAAGTATATAATATTCGTAATTCCATTTTCAAAATAGGCCTGCTTTAGTAGTGTTTCTTGACGCAGGAACATAAAAACATGTCTTTTCTGAAATGTTTTTGAAATTGATATTTATTTTTATGCATTTCTATTTAGAACTAAATTACAAAACTTTAGTTTTTCTTGAAAGAAATTATAAACAATATTTTACAGTGTTATATAACTTTATTTACATAATTTTTGGTGAAATGTGTCAGACGTTTAGACAATTTCTTTCATTCTAGAATTTCTGAGACCAAAATAAAAGTATACATAACATTTTCAAGCATACAGTTCAATGCTATGTTTTATTCTCTACAATTTGGTATAATATAAATTAATTTTGAGGTAAATAATATATCGGCCTACTCATTTTCAAAATAGGCCTGTTTTAGTAGCGTTTCTTGTCGCAGGAACATAAAAACATGCATTTTCTGAAAAAGTTTTGAATTTGATAATTATGTTTATACTCTTCTATTTATAACTAAATTTGTATATTTTGAAAAAATTACAAAAAAATGTTATCTGCTTTTTATATTGGAATAAAGTTGAATATTTTTCTTCCGTTAGGGCCTTTGAAAAATGTTTTTATCTTGAGCCAATAACTTTTGTAATTTTACATCAATCAATTTTTTAGTTGCTAATATTAATTTTCTGAACCTTTTTCTATATAAAAAAAGCTGTGGAACACTTTTGAATTGGGTTACAATTATTATTTTTTACGAGTTTTAAAAATATGCTTGCAAGTGGCCAAAACTCCAAAAAATTTAACACCACCGGTTAGAGGGAGTTTGTTCTACGTCAATCCACTGCAGAGATATTTAAAATGCTAAACACAGTACGTTGTTCAATCTTGCTTATTTCTGAACATATATTGATGAAACTTGGTAATAACTTCATTAGTCCAGATTATATTGTTATTTGCTTAAACCCAAGTATTTTAAGCCCACATGGCAGCAAACCTACGTACTCATAGCACATGTAATTTTATGGCGAATAAATAACATTATACATCTCCCTTATTAATGAACATACGTTGATAACACTTGGTGTAAGGCTTCATATGCTTGTAATCAATTGATATTTTGATCAAAAATAAAACAGGTTCTCATTTCTAATGTTATTATTATGAGAAATAAATCAAATGCTATATCTTGCTTATTTAAAAATATAATATTATGATAAAACTTGTTAAGTGGCTTCATCAAAAAAGCATTGGATATTTCCAATCCCAAATATACAAGCATTGGAAATTCTCCGAGTGTGCAGATTTGCTGCGACTGGGGTATTTTATTTTTAAAGTATTAATCTGATTTAATAAATCCTTATAACATGGTCAGTTTTTGGTAAATTATATTTAAAGCATATGCGTACAATACCTCAATGTACATATAAAAATACGAAGAGGTAGGTCATGCCAACAGTAATACACAAACAGTCAACACACAACAATAACTAGGCCTATACAAGGTCTAGATACAATAATAATTCTGGTTTTATTCAGGTTAGATTCAGATATACTGATCACCTACCATTAGAAATATGTATTTTTTAGGTGCAACTTGTGGATTGTTAATTGTGGCCGAGATGATCTAACAGAATTAGAAGATAAGAAACTTAAACACAGAGCGGTGTGTGCAGTGCATTTTAAATAAACGGTACCAGATAACTGCCACATACTTTCTCCCAGTTGAAACTTTATACCTTCCCAAGAGTAGCATAGGAGGTGGTTATTTAGAATTGCAAAAGTATAATAGGAAAATGTTGCCTTGGAAAATATTAGATGCATGTAACACACATCCATGTTATATTATTATTATTATTATTATTTGAACTATTAGATCGATTTCGAAAAAAATTGCACCAAACATGTCAATTAGGTTATTTACATTAATTTACATTAATTAATTAATTAATATAATTAGGTTACATGCACTAAAAATATTTTTGACAAATTTTGAAAAGCGACCCCCTTTTTGGCCAAAAATCCCCAAAAATCAGTTATTATTATTATTATTATTACCTAAACGAGAATTTTTAGAAAGATGCGGTTTGTTGGATATGATAGGGTATATTAAGGGCTACAAATAAGCCAAATTTTATCAAAAGCGTTAGAGCCGTTTTTGAGAAATTTTGATTTTTCTCGTTTTTTGCCATTTTTGGGGGGTAAAACCCCTTTAAAATCCAAAATTTGCAAAAATGAAAAAAACGCCTGGAGATATTCCAGAACTACACATGCATACCAAATTTCATCAAAATCGGACCATTGGTATGGTCTCCAGCTCTGTACACATCCTTACAGACACACGGACAGACATCACCAAAAAAACCCCTTTTTTGGGTTCAGGGACACCAAAACAAAAAATTCCACTAAAAATATTTTTGTGTTCAGGGAGCACCAACACAGATATATCCACTAAACATTTTTTGGTGGTTCAGGGAGCACCAAAACAGATAATTCCACTAAAAATTCAAATTCGAAAATTTGGACGAAAACAATACTTTCTCCATATACTACGTATAGGGTGGAGAAAGTAAAATGAGGCCTTCTCAAACTCATCGAGAAAAAGATTGCTTCAAAACCATCCCAATGCCTTACCAATACCATATTTTGAAGTACAATTAATTAGTCAAGTCTCCCGACTCATTACCTTTTTTACCTTCCGGCTTGCGTTTTACTTTTTTGAATTTTATTTTATTTTCTGAGGAAGATAATTCCAACTTGGTATTTAAAAAATTGCCAATTGTATAACAAATGGAAGGTATTTAAAACAAAAGTTTACATACATGGCTGATTGTAATTTAAAGATTATATTTTATTTATTTTTCAGAAATTGCAGTATAAACTAATCATATTTATAAACTGGACTGTCAATATGCGTGTAGCAATAAAACGAGAATTAAAACTATTAATTCATTATTTACAAAGAATTATAAACTCAATACAAATTTCATTTTCCATACACGAAATAGATATATTTACTGACAAAATATATTTGTAGCAATACAAAATATATTATTACTTAATTATTTAAAAAGTTATATACGCAATTGCAAATTTAAACTTAAAAGAAAAATAGCCATATTTACAATATCAATTAGAAAATAATTAAAACAAATTGTGTTCCTAAAATTACCTATATAAGTTATATTTAGTTTCTAAACAAACAAAACGCGATTGTGTCTGGGATTGTATATAACGCAATAGCGAAAGTTTTGATTCCCTGTCCTTGTGCGAGTGGGGTTAACCCTTCGTTCAGCCAGCCGCACTCGGCAAGTAATCTAAATATAGTACAAATGAATTGCATTATCGTTATACCAATGAGAGGGGAGAAACACTATCGCGCGCTCTCTCGCTCTCCACCGCACGCTAAATGGTTTGCCAGCGCTTCCTCTCGGAGTCGTGCCCAACTACAAATCTTTAGGGCGCCAAGTTTGTAAAATCTGTTAGAATTGAGTCCATAAGACCTGCGCTTCTTAACATTTTAAGTATTCATTGGTTAAAGTTTTTGGTTCACTGTCTTCTTTTATGGGAGCATCCTCCAACAAATGATTGTTGGCATCTGCAATTTTGTTTTTCCCTGAAGCTCTCAAATTGCCCTCTAGCATATGCAACTGCTTCACTCCTATATGCTAGCAAATATGTGCCTTACAGCTTTCGCTCAGGCAAGCAAACTTGTTTTGGACGGCCTCTACTTGATAATAATTCATATTTAATTAGAAGGAAACTAAAATAGCAGTAGTCTAATCAAAATAATTTTTTCTACAAAAATACAGTTTTGTTCCTGGCACAGTCGCCCCATTTTTTATTAAATTGATTGATATATTTCATTTTTAAATTAATTTGAATTAATATGAATTTTCACTATTTAACCGTAACGTTTTTTGAAAATATAGTCCAGACGGCAATTAACGTCTCGGTCTTTTGATTTTTGTAGTTCATCAACTAAGCACGATGTTTATTTTTATATTTTCCACAGAAGGGACCAAACACACTTCACTAAAGTAAATATAAATTGTTCTTGTCAAATACCTACATTGTTTTCATTTTTTAAACAACAATGACCCCCTTTAAGAGTGAAAAATAAACTTCCTTTCTCCCTAACTGATTTTGAGAACAGAAAGTTGGTATTTATCCAATATATTTGGTCCTAGGTTTAAAGTTCGCAGGTATTTGCAGCTAAATGTTGTATAAACACTCTCTAAAGACTCTTGTTGAATATTTACCGCCATTTTCAAAGAGTTAATAAGAGGCAAAAAAAGTGTAGTAATTTGAACTGAAATTACTTTCCTGAAAAATACATTCTTGGCGCACAACAAGCTAGAATCTGCTTTCATCTACTTGGAAGATGTTTTAAAAGTTATAATACTAATATTGAACACATGGGTCAAAAACAGACAAAGGTACGGGAGCAGGAATGTACATGCATAAAGGACCGTACACCCAGGGAAGTTACTCTGCTCTACGTCGCTGGGACTATACTCTACGATCTTCCAAACGGAGGTATACGCAATACCTGCATGCGTAAAACGAATACTGGAATCAGGAAGCATGAGCACAGATGTTGCGATATGTTCTGATAGTCAGGCGGCTATAAAGGCAATTATAGCTACAAGAACAACATAAAAACTGGTCTGGAAATGCCAATTACTGCTGGATAAATTGTCAAACAGTAGGCAAGTAAGACTGTTTGGGTCCCTGGACATGAAGGAGTGGAAGGGAATGAAATAGCAGATAAACTGGCTAAGAGATGAGCAGAAATTCCACCGATGGGCCCAGAACCAATGATAGGAATATCAAGAGGCTATGGAAAAGAAAGCGTAAGAAAAAATGTTCAATCAGGACACTTGCGTAGATGGAGAGAGACGGTAAGAGGTCAGAGACAGGCACACGACTTCATTGAAGGCCTGGATGGACACCTAAGAAGAACACTGCTGGGTCTTGGCAGGCCGGAAGTGAGGTTGTTGGTCGATCTACTCGCGGGACACAACTCTCTGAGGGGGCACCTCCACCTAATGGGGCTGGAGAACAACCCATTATGTCGAAGGTGTGGAGAGAATTCCGCGTTCTATACGAATGTGATGCCCTCGCATCAATGAGACAGAAATATCTGGAACAAGGATACCCTGACACCAGTTATATACGAGAAGAAGGCCCCCATGGACTCCTTCGTTTCGCAAAAAGGGCGGGTTTGATGTGAACTGCTGCCTGGACATGGTGCACAGAGGACCCCATGGTTTAGGTGCAGTGGGTCCGGGTGGTGGATCACACAAACCCCCTAATAATAATAATAATAATATTGAACACAAAAATAACTTGTACATCCCAAAAATCAGCTGCACATAACATGTTCATTTGTTTTGTTGATCAATTTTTTATTTAACACTTTCTACGTTTTCTGACGTTTTTGTAGAAAGATTCTGCAGCATTAACTTTTGTCCCCATCGTCTGAAACTCGGGTTCTGATCATCAAAAATGTCGAACCCAATTCCTAGTTTCTAAATGTACCAACTCCTAGTTTGGTGAAAGTAAAAAGTTTAAAAAATAGATTTTGAAGCCGTTTTTGAAGTTTCGTTCCATTGATCGACGGCGAGAGAAACAGTGATTATGGGGGAACCAGCAGCCTGATGCGCGCAGCCTGCCCATTGACTTTTCCTCTGCTGCAGGTTTCCCTATTAACACTTCCTCTTAAACTACTTTAAAACGTAAATCTACCTCAAGTGTTATTGCCTATTTATGAAAGGTATGATTCATTTGTTCTGGCCAGCTCAGCTGTCTTACCAATCAAGGAGACAAGGAAGTATGCCAACTTTGAAGCCTCTATATGAAAAACTTAGAAAGTAATAGATTACTTAAGTGTTTTTTGGCGGGTTTTCCCCATTGTGCGTCGGTCTCACATTTACGCGTTTCGTACTATGTTCGGAAGCGTTTTTATCATACTTTATCAACCTTATTCAAAATTCTAAGATATACGAATTGATTGTTTTAATATTTACTTTCAGAATACGTTTGGTAAATTTAAATCAGGCCTCTCAGGTTAATAGAGCCCATTAAGCAATATAATGTCCTAAATTGTGTATACTGCAATTGTGTAAAAACTATTAATTAACACAAACAATTTCAGCTTCCGCCTGTTTTAAGTACGTATGATAAACAATCATTTTCCAAAAGATCTACCATTAATATTGTAAATAAACAAAGATATGAAGTTTTAAAAAATGGTAATTTTTAATTGTGTTTCCGACTTTTCTCGGTAAAAAGTTATTCGACATGGATCTATAAAAAAAAATTTGTAGGTTCTTTTTATTCTCTACCAATGTCCCATTGGAATTTATCGTGATCCATTCTAACTTTTTATAATATCAAAGTCCTAATTTATTGTTATTTTTGTTTATACAAATTTATCTTTATTCTTCGAAACTACTGGTAATCTTCTTATTAATAGTTAGACAAATAAATTCATATAACACTTTCCCTAAGGAGCTGTTAATCCTTCCATTGGCTAAATTATACCGTCTATAAAGCTAAGGTTATGTTAAGGTTTATGATCCAGAATCATTATTGTTCTCCAGAGGTATGGAATTTATTCTTGCGTTAACATTTAAACTTGCAAGTCAAATTTAAGTCTTGTATTTGGATAAAAGATGAGTCTGATAAAATAAAACTCTCTGTCTTTACTATAACCTTAGATTCCATTTAGGTTCAATCATGCTATTGTTTTCCAGTACATTTTTTTATACATAGATTGAAAACGTAATTTAATTACATACACATTTTTTACAGCAGTAAATTTACCAGGAAGATTATTATGTTTAATTACTATAGAAATATATACATATCTGCAGGAAATTGTAATAAATAATTTAAAATGTATGGAAACAATTTTGTTCTCTTGGATTCAAATAAAATAATTTGTCTAATTATATTTAAAATAATTTTAAAAAAATAGTTTGAAAGCTCTATTTTAGTTTCACAATAATTAAAACCACTGCCGTGATTCATTGACAAACATACAATTGTACTGATTATAAGTATTTATATTTCTTGTCAAGTGAGAAAAATATTATTTTACACTTTGGATGAAGCTTACCCGTGTTGTAAAAAAGCAAATAAAAAGCAAATTATTATTTAAATCATTATTTAACAGTATCATTTCTTTTTAAGTAATTTTACAATCCCAATACAACCTTTATTATTAGAGTTTCGCCTTAATTCAAAAGATGGACAGTTTTAGTGTAAGGAATACTTGATATTTAAGCATTCCATCAAACTTAGGAAAGGTCCAACTCAAACAAAACTCGGCTTTGCCAAAGATGTTACCACGGGTTAAAAACCACAGACCAAATTTTTTGATTTTAATTTCATCAAATATAAAGATAATACAATTTATTAAGGTAACTTCGGTCCTTACAGTTTATTTAAGACAAGAAATCTAGTATGCTGAAATATAACTTTAACTATATGAGTCATATATAACACGACAGAGAGATAAATAGATAATATCTAGTTGGTAATCTCTTGGTAATGTTATTTTTATTAATTATTATTATCTTCAAATACTATAAATCTTCAAATACGTTTAAAAAATCTTAGGCAGGTGTACAGACTGGCAATAAAACATAGTTCGGTAGTTGTTTCCTCCATGCCCAAATAATTCGGTGAGGTAACAGCAACGTATTTTTTCTATCATACATATTTCTGAGTACTTTGTCTATACTAAAGGCAAACTTCCAAACACCACGACAGCAATAACACTAGTTAATATTATTGTTTTATATGAAAACGCGTACAGTTGTTTAAAAGGAGCCAACAGCAGTCTTGTGCGCGACAAGTGACAGAAATGCTTCGGAACAAGTAGTGTTGTGTAGAACGTAAAAATTAATGGTACTTTAAAAAACAAATTATTATGATAAATTAGAACCAGACAAAAATATTTAATGTTGTATTATGTATGTTAGGTTTTTAAGAACAGCCTAAAACGGCGAGCTTAAAATCATTTTACTTCATTTTCCAAAATATTTGTATGTAGGAAAGTAATTTAAACAAATATATTTTATATTTTGATATAAACCAACTTATCATAATTCTATAGTTCAATAATTAATAAACCAAGCCGATCAGGATTATCGTTTTTTTTATATATTTAAAACAAGTTAATAAGCGTGATGAAAAAATAAGCGTTTTAAAGCAATTGTCTAACGGAATCAATGACGTTAACAAAACAATTTTCAAGTGGTTATTTATTTTCTAGACATTCTGTCTTTGGCATTCCAGGAAACCACCCCTCTTTGTTTATATTACTTTTTCAAACCTCATTTTTAACGATTTCATAAGAATAAGAGAGATTAAAAAACATAAACTTTTGATGTTCTTCATCTCTAACGACTATAGCTTAAAAGGTCTTGAGTTATTTCTTGTGTTGTTTTACGTTCTTCTAAATTGTAATGTCTGTGAAGGTGATTTAATGTGTTTAGTGTTGCACGATTAACATAAAAGTGCAGCTTTCGCGTATTTAGCGTTAAACGTGTTCTTATATTCATTGTTTTAAGCATTGTTAAATTTAATTTAATTTGCATTATGCGCTTAGTAACTGATTGTGTAAATTAGTATCACATTTTTATACGTCAGCAAATTAAGTTATAGTTTTATTACACTTAGTTTTGTTTGACTTATGTAGGACATTTACCGAAGATGTGCAGATAATTTTGAAGTTTGTTCTGCACATGTAGATTATATTACATAAAATTATATTATATTTATGATCATTGTTAATAATGATATTATAAACGTTTTCCCATAAGGTTACTAAAAAGGAACTTTACGCTAGTTGCCAATGTTTTAGAATTAGCAATAAATAATATTTATATATTTTTTTTTAGCTTTAAAGGAATAATTAATTAAATAATTTTTCTGTATATCTACGTGTTTCACTTCCCCATACAAAATAATTAAAAGTAAGCATGTAAAATGAGTTTCAAAATATTCAAGAGGAAATCAATTTTCACAATTTTGCAAATGTCAATAATCTATATCTATAAGATGCAAAACCCTGGCTGACTGACTCACTCATCACTAATTCTCCAACTTCCCATGTAGGTAGAGAGCTGAAATTTTGTACACGGATTCTTTAGGTCTTAAGTAGGACAACGAAGCAGTTTACACGCCGACACCGCCATAGGGCTTCGCCCCACAGGCCTTCAAAGTTGCCATATTATGCATATGGTAAAAAATGTATTGAAAGAATTAAATACAAAAATTAAACAGCTGTTTAAATAACAATCCACAGTGTTACACCAAAGATCTGTTTTAACTTTATCAAGGTTATCAAGGTTAACAAAAAAGAATCTTTAAATTATAATCTGTTTTTTATGTTTCTGCATTTCCTTGAAGCTTATTATGTATTTATTTTGACTAGGAAGAAACTACTGTAACAGTTGTTTTCAATGGATTAATTTATGTTTTTAGTTATTTAACAAAATTGTAGGAGTGACCCTTCAGTTTTCACTACGTGTTTTGTATGAATTATTTATTATTTTTATCAATTTAGTTTTGAATCAGTTATTTATTGATTTAGATTTACATCAGTTATTTTGAAATGGATATAACATTGAGTGATCATGAACAATCAGGAACTGCCCTTCGGGTAGTAACCATGCCTCCTGACGGCTCATGCCTGTTTCACGCAATTGATTATTTTGTTCATGGACGTAATTCAAGTGATAGTAGTTTTTATGTGAGAAGAAGAGTGGTTGATTACGTTTTGGCTAACTGGGAAATACTTAAAATGTGGACCCACGATGTTACAGGTGACAACTTTACATCCCCTGATCACTATCGTCGTGAGATGATGAAACCCTCTACGTATGGTTCATCCTGTGAACTTATCGCCGCATCAGAAATGTTTAGTTTTATATTTATAGTATACCGTGACTGCCAATTACTGTATAAATTTTGTCCAGAAGGAGCCCCAGTTTACAATCTTAAGTTTGCTGGACACTTAAGCGGTGGGCATTTTGATGCTTATGGTAACTAACACAAAATACTCGATTAAGACACATGCAAGTTTATTAGTAGATTTGGCAAAACGCTCATCTTCACAACCAATTGAGGTCGATAAAATCATTAAAACCACAGAGAATAAAGGTCTAACTAAAGATAAGATAAAAGCAAAGGGCAATCGAAATAAAATTTCTCAACCCATTTTAAGTAAAATTTCCTGTTTTGATAGTAATGTTCCTGAAAATACACTGGAGCCGAAATTAAAACAGTCTAAGTGAATGACAACTTCACGATACATTGAGGCTTCCAAAATTGCTACCATTCAGCCTGAAAGTGTTTCAGAAATTCAAGAAGACTCTCAAACAATGAAAAATCAATACAAAAACTCTCAACCTGAAGATAATAGCCTAGGTAGTATTACGAGAAGTAATGATGTTATTCAAGAGAAAATGAAGCAAAAAAGGAAAAGGGCTAAGCGTCGAGGAAGATTTAGTGATTTGCCACGTTTAAAACAACTGCGCGAAGCTTCAGTGAAATACAAAAAAACACACCCGAAAAAAATAGAGCTGCTTTTGCAAAATACACGCAGGAAAATCCCGAAGTGAACAGAGCTGCTGTTGCAAAATATACACAGGAAAATCATGAAGGACACAGAGTTGCTGTAGCAAAATACACGCAGGAAAATCCCGAAGTACACAGAGTTGCTGTTGCAAAATACACGCAGGAAAATCCCGAAGTGTACAGAGCTTCAGTGTCAAAGAATGATAAAACCCACCAAAAACGCCTTCAGCATAAAAATAAAGTGTTGGCACGAAAATAAAATTCTTGATACCAATATGCTGAGAAAATAAGCAATTTCAGGTTCTTATCCATGCCGAAAAGAAACCTGCTAAGGCACACAGGGGCAGGTATAATGAACCAATCGCATGAGAAGTTGGTGCAGTGATTTTTGACCAAGAATTTAATAAAAGGGACATTGTACTGAAAGGTAGAGACAGCAGGCTTCATCAGATATGTGAAACACAGGGCCTACGATGCTTTTCAGTATCCTCTGTTGTTCTGTTATGGCGAGGATGGCTACTCAATCACTATTAACCAAACTGACCCCAACACCAAGTGTCCATTACAGAAGACCGTGTCCGCAGCAAGCTTTTATTCTTTCAGGTTAATGATTCGTTGTATTGAGATCAACTATTTGCTTTACTTCCGTGGGTTACTGAACCAGTTTTTGGTAGATATGTACTCCAAAATTGAAACAGAGAGACTTAAGTTCATTAGAAACAATAAAAAAAAACTTAGAGCTGAAAGTTATATCCACCTGAAAGATGCAGTCTCCAAAGATGACACAAATCCTAAAGACCTCGGACAAGTAGTGATCTTGCCTTCCACATTCACTTGAGGAGCACGGTACATGCACGAGCGTACACAAGACGCCATGACTTACGTGCGACACTATGGAAGGCCAGATCTCTTCATAAAATTCACGTGCAATCCAAAGTGGGATGAAATAAATGAAGCCCTGTTTATGAAGCAAAAGCCTCAGGACCGCCATGATCTGATTAGCCGTGTTTTTCTCCTTAAAGTAAAAACCATGATAGATTTACTCACCAAAGCTAACATTTTTGGGCCTAACTTATGTTTTATGTACACCATCGAGTGGCAAAAAAAGAGGAAACCACATGCCCATACCCATCCTTGGCTAAAGAATAAAATAAAGCCAGACAAAATCGATGATGTCATATTTGCTGAAATCCCAGACCACCAAACACACCCAAAACTTCATGACATTGTAAAATCCACAATGATTCATGGTCCCTGTGGTAACTTTAACAATAAGTCACCATGTATTGATATGGGATCGCGCAGAAAACAATACCCGCGGCCACTACTTAAGGAGACTTAGACTGGGGATGATGGTTATCCGAAATAACGCAGGCGAGCATCGAGTGATGGCGGACATATTGTCAAAATTAACAACGTGACTGTTGACAATAGTTGCGTTGTACCTTACAACCTTGTCCTATCCCGCATATTCAATGCCTACATATAAATTTTGAATTTTGCAATTCGGTGAAATCTATAAAATACGTGTGTAAATATGTCAATGTGACCAGGCGGTTTTCTCTCTAATTGACCAACATGACAACATGACAAAGTTACTCAATATGAAACAGGTCGCTATATTAGCAGCTCTGAAGCTGCTTGGAGAATATTTTGTTTTCCTAACGGACCCCCTGTATTTCATCTTCATGTTCATCCTGAAAATGGGCAAAGAGTGTATTTCACGTCAGAAAATGTAAATGACAGAATATAACACCCATCTAACGCAACTCTTTTGGGATTTTTTGAGTTGTGTCAGAATGATTATTTTGCCTGAGGTCTTCTTTACAGTGAGGTCCCAGCATACTATGTCTGGAAATTAAACAAGTTTATAATACGAAAGCAAGGAGTTCCTGTCTCCAGCCAAATAGAGATAAAAAAAACATGTTTTGGGCAGAGTGTACACAGTTCATCTGAACAATGTTGAGTGCTACTACCTATGGCTTTTATTACATGAATTAAGAGGGCCAACATCATTTGAATACCTTAAGACTGTTGGGTATACAGTGCATCCAACCTTGAAGGCTGCTCGAGGATGACATACACTGGGACCACGCGCTTGAAGAAGCAGCTCTCTCAGAATCTCCGAATAAGATCCGTCTTCTCTTCACCATTATGATTATGTTCTGCCAGGTTTTGAACCCTCACCTCCTTCGTCTTTGGCAAAAGCACCAAGAGAGTTTATCTGAGGACTGAAGACGTCAAATGGAGAAGGAGTGGGAAAGCATAAACGTACAGCACCTTACTGGACTTATAAATAATCATTGTTTGGCACTAATTGAGGATCTTTCAATGGGCGGCCAACGTCTTAATAACTTCGGTCTGCCTGAGGTGTCTGGTAATGTATTAGACTACATCAACAGAGACTAGCCCGTGAGCTGGCTTATGACACTGCAGAACTTATAAACATAGTGAAAACAAATGCAAAGAAACTAAATGATGACCAAAGAGCGGTGTACGAGATAGTTAATTCATCAATAACTTCCAACACTGGTAAGTTATTCTTTCTTGACGCACCCGGAGGAACTGGGAAAACCTTCCTCCTAAACTTACTACTTGCCAAAGTCAGATAAGAGAAGAATATTGCAGTTGCTGTTGCTTCATCTGGAATTGCAGCCACACCTTTGGAAGGAGGGAAACAGCCCACTCTACCTACCTTTAAACTTCCATTGAACCTCAACCACAACGAGTCACCATTATGCAATGTTTCGAAGAAAAGCGACATGGCTGCAGTTCTACGAGATTGTAGATTAATAGTGTGGGACGAGAGTACCATGTCCCATAAGGGTGCCGTTAAAGCTCTGGATAGAACATTAAAAGACGTACGAAACAACGACAGTCTCATTGGGAGTGCCTTCCTATTGTGCCCCGTAGAAGCCGAGCTGACGAGGTAAAGGCCTGCATCCAATCTTCATACCAATGGAAAAAAACTGAGGTAATATCACTAACAGTTAACATGAGGGTCCACTTGAAAGAATATAAGAATGCAGGAGAGTTTGCACATCTACTGTTGACAATAGGAGATGACAATTTTGAAGAAAACAATGAAGGAAAAATAGTTATACCAAAACAACTCTGTACAGTAGTCCCTGGTTTAAAATGCCTAATTGACACGGTCTACCCTGATATCAAAAATATCTTAAATATCTTAAGACTTGACTTGGTTAAGTAAGCGAGCAATTTTAACTACCAAAAATGAAAAATCATCTGAAGTCAACAACCGTCTTTTGCAACAGTTTTCGAGTGAGACAAGAAATTATAAGTCCCTTGATTCCGTTGTTGAAATGGAAGATGCAGTCCACTATCCCACAGAATTTCTTAACACAATAAATCCACCATTAATGCCCACACTAGAACCTTATACTTAAAGTTGGAGCACCGAGTATGCTATTGAGGAATCTCCATCCACCAAAACTGTGCAATGGAACAAGATTTATTTTTAAATCCCTACAAAATATTATAATTTAGCCAGTTATTCTGACTGGATGTGGAAAAGGCGAATCTGTTTTTATCCCTCGAATACCATTAATTCCAACTGACATACTCTTTCAATTCAAAAGGATCCAATTTCCGATAGGAGTTTGTTTTGCCATGACAGTTAACAAGGCTCGAGGACAGTCTCTGAAGCACGTTGGAGTAAACATAAAAGAAGACTGCTTCTCCCATGGCCAGTTCTACGAGGTCTGCTCCAGAGTGAGCTGTTCAGTCAGTTTGACCATTCTTCAGCCAGAGGGTCGCACAGCGAATGTTGTTTATAAAGAAGTGTTTCGAAAGTAAAGCATTTAAAATTATTTTCAAATCAATAAGTTGCTTTGAAATGTTAACCTAGGTTTAATTCTAATATTTCAAAATAAATTGTTCATTAGTATTTTTTTTATGAAAACCTCAGTTCAACCCGTGCGAAGAACGGGCACAACAGCTAATATATATATATATATCAATATGATTTGAATATTAAAAGTAAGATAAATTAAATAAAACTTTTTGCTTTTTAATTTCTATTATAAGAAGTGCTCAAAAATAAAAGTGCATGCAGCTAAATTGCTTTTATATAGAGTGGTGATTATATTTTTTGTTAAACAAGTAACATATTAAACAAAGGTAATAATTAAGAAATATATTTATGACTGTAAAAACAAAGTGTTTTGCAATCCTAAACTTTTTATTGTATTCGCATTGTGAACATGTATTTTGTATTTCTATAATATTATCCTGTAATTTACACGTGCGGAACTTGTAGCGAAAAAATAAATAAGTTTAGACACATTTTTTTCAATTTAAACCTTTCTATTTCCTCCGAAAGTAAGGATTTCTCTTATTTAAGTGCCTGATAAGGTGAATTTGGGACCATGTTTTTGAAAAGACCATGGCTCAAGTATTAGATCATATTGAAGGCCTTTAAACCCTTATAATTATGGAAAAAGTGTTGACTAATAGTTCATATTTCAAAATGGCAACTCTAAACGTACAAATATTTTGATTTTATATTTGTATTTACTACTGAAAATGAACCCGTTCAGTGAAAGTAAAAAGGAAAAATACAAACAAAAAAACATCTTTTATACTTTGAAGTAGTTATTTAGTAACCCAAAAAAAATCAAAATGTTTACTTATGAAATGATATAAATCTCTACCTACGTTTTTGAAGTTTTTTAAAAAACCAACCCCTTCCCAAAGAATAATATGTCTCTTAAGTCACAGTTGAAAATGTCTAAACTCACTTGTTTGCTCGCCGTGTCTACAGTATATAACGTACACTCATTGCATGTAGCTACGTGTAGAAACTAAGATGTATGTACTGTTTCTAATTATTTATTATTATTGGTTTTCGCCATTCCTAATATTGTTAATTGATAAAATCAAATGTTAGACTTACCGTCTTCAATATTCCATTTGTTCGTCGTTTAGAACGACGGCCGTTTCGCGTTTCGGTTATTCAACCATCAAAAAAAGGGATATAAATTCCCTTAAAATTGACGAAGGGAAACCGAATGGACTATAAAATGGTTGAATAACCGAAACGGCCGTCGTTCTAAACGACGAACAAATGGAATATTGAAGACGGTAAGTCTAACATTTGATTTTATCTAATTATTTGTGAACAATTAATTGATAGCTTTCATAGTCAACTATTTTCAATTTTTTATAGCATGTGTATTTAACCTAATACATTTTCTTACTTTATTTTTATGGATTAAAATGTTTTGCATTTTCTGTGCATGCGAAAACTATTTAGCATTTTTGCAAAAAGTGCTGTTTTTAATATAAACATTTTGCCTAATGGAGTGAAACTTAAAGAATATGTTTTACGTCTGTAAAGCGGATCCCGTCATTAGAATATTTAGGCCAATCATTAAAGGGGTTGGTTTAATTTGATTACGAGGTAAAGCTTCTTCATACAATATTCTTTTAAAATTTGGTTTGAGGGAAGTGGTGGCAGCCATTGTAGAGTTTACTAAACTGCAGTATAATGTATTCGTTATGCGTTATTGGGCTATTCTACCCGCCGTGCCAATATAAGTCAAACAAGCAAGTCAAACAGAAAGATGAAAATATTTTGGGTTGTATCATGTAATAATTAGAAATGTATTGCATCATTGAAGATTTTAAACGTAAAACTTCAAAAAAAAACATTTAACTAACAAGGTAGATAAGTAAAACGGTATTGTAAATATTTCCTTAACAACGGAATTTTCAAATAACTGGCGTTACATGAGAAAGATAATGTTAAAAGTAAACAGCTATTATAAAATTAAAGCGGAAGAACATAACGAGCACGTTTAATATGTAAAATATCGCGTTTATTAAATAAAATATCACATTAATAAGTAAAATATCGCGTTTAATAAGTAAAATATCGCGTTTAATAAGTAAAATATTGCGTTTAATAAATAAATACTTGCGTTTAATAAGTAAATACTTGCGTTTAATAAGTAAATACTTGCGTTTTTAAGAACTACCTTAATGTTTCATAGTTCTGTATTCAGAACATAACGCGGCATACGAAGCAAACAATTATTTGTCAACTAATTACTCCAACTTTTCTTATTCATAAATGCAAATGTGGTGATATATTACAATAAAGAAGTAATTAAAAATTTAAAACCAGAAAAACATAATTAAATACATACATAATTTTTTTTATTATTTATATACAAACAAATGTTCCATGCCTTCATGTAGGCCAAAAGTATGATTGCGAATGTTAACCTTTTATTATAATTGTCAATAAACAGTTCCTTTGTTTAATATAATTGTGGGTTCTCACTTTCATCAGTCCAAATGTGTCTAAG
The DNA here is from genome assembly GCA_018207615.1 of Philaenus spumarius. Classification (NCBI taxonomy): domain Eukaryota; kingdom Metazoa; phylum Arthropoda; class Insecta; order Hemiptera; family Aphrophoridae; genus Philaenus; species Philaenus spumarius. The sequence goes on from JAGFPH010001136.1 coordinate 296,847, forward strand.
ATGGTTGGTATTTCTCTAACTTAATTGCAACTCTGACAAAATTGCAACACTATATTGGTAAATCCGTGTTATGTCTAACAACAAAACGAAGTTGACCGAAAATAACTCGAGAACTTACTTCCTAATGTATCGTAGCAAATCCTTTACAGAATGTATCTTTTGGACGAAATTGTTCTATTTCGACTTTGTTTTAAACAAAACTAATAAATTAATTTGTTTTAATGATTCAATTAATTGAATTGCTGAGTAATGACACTGAGACGATTATGTAAGTTTTTCTTTGGAGAATTTTCTAACTTAATCATTAATAATTATACAAAAACGTATACAATATTAAAGATTTAAACTCATAAAACATTAAATTCAACTATTCAATAAATTTACGACAAGAACGTTTAGTAGGTAGGTTTAGTAATTGGCAGATGTAAGACCACTCAAGGTGAAATGTTTACATAAAACCAAATACCAACTGCATTTGTAATGTCTAGCGTAAAGTATCCGATACGTTTATTAGAAATTGTTTCTATTGATATATCGTTTGTTTGCAATTCGATTTTATTGTATTTGCTTTTTAGACCAACAGTACTCGGAATTTGTATAAACAAATTTAACAAACAAATTAAATGTATAGTGGTAATAATAATATTTACCGTATTTCAATATGTGTTTTTGGTTTCACACTGTAATAAAGTTTATAGAAAATCGACTAAAAGACTTGAATTTTTTTATATTTGTATTTTGTTACAAATTCAGGTTCGTGAAATATATGAGCTTCTAAAGGCCTACACTATTTTAGACTTTCAGTAATATATTTAAATATTGACGACTAATTTCCTAAAAACCAGAATTTATATTTTTAAATACTTATCTATTCTCTGGTATTAATTTGGTTCTTAATATAAAGCTGTATTTAAAATTGAGTTGTCTCCTAAAACTTTAATAATTGCCTGCGGCTACTTAGCTGTAATTACTTATTAGTTAACAAAACTTCCGTTAATTTCAAACTTCAATTCAACTACAGTTAGATTAAAATTCGTTATTGTGCTATGTTATTATAAAACATAAACTAATTCTGAAATGGTGTTTTGTAAAGGTGTAGGTTATTATTATAATTATATAGTTGGTCTAAGCATGAAATTACAAAAACAAGAACAACCATATCGTTTTGTCAATGACAAAGATAATGGAAAGATAAAATGTTACGTTTAGTTATAATAAAAGTGATGATAGATTTTGTATATAAAACTGTATCTATCTTCTCAGGATTGCATTGTTCTTATCTATACATTGGTATAAATAGCTTAAAATGTTGGAATACTGATTTGTTTCTCGCTTTTGTGGGAATAGATTGCAAGGCAACTAGATGTAAGTTTCTTTAGTTATTATTTTAATCATATTTTTTTTTAATTATTAAATTTATTTACAAACTACAATTCACAACTTTTATACTTAGTTTAAATATGTTAAAGGTGAACTAGTTTTGCACTAAACAAAGTGATATGAAGCAAACATAATGTAATTAGTAACATTATTCTAAAAATGTAATTATACTGCTTTTTTACTTTGAGTTATATTAACACATGATTATTTGTTTTAAATATATTTGGAGTTTAATGTAACTACCTTGTACATACTAGTTAATCTGACCTATTTGTAAATAACTAATTAATAGGTTTATTTATTTATTGACTAAATTTGTTATGTGTATTTCACGGCAGCGTTGCAGCGCAATAAGGGATCCTTCACACGAAGCCACTTAGCAGCGCCACTAAGAAGCGCTTCCGTCGACTAAAGCTAGAAATATATGGAAGGTTTCACACACCGCCACAGCCACTAAATTAGAAGCACCACTGAATGTTACGGAATTTGCCTTCGCCACAGATCTCGGCGATTAAAAGAAACGCTGCTGCTGTCGAAACATAGTTTTAAATAGTAGGGTTTACACGCCGCCACTTTTTTAGACGAGAAGCGCTGCGTGGTCACCGAAAATCAGTCCACACAGCATTCAGACCAGTTATGGACCAAAACGTCCTTCCGAGCCCAAAGCCCAGACGATGTTTCTTCGAATCAAAGTGATTTGTCGACTGATGTGTTTAACATTTAAAATTAATTACTGAAGACTAGAGTTATGTTAATTAAATTTATAGTTTACTAACAATATATATGAATGAATGTAAAAGTTTGTATTTTCGTAAATATTGTGGGGAGTCGGTTGGCCATATGTTACCTGTTAAATTACGTAAACAAAGGTACATTTATTTCAGGAACCAAAAGATATAACATCATATTTAAAAAAACAATATTTTAGATTATACTTTTCTATACAATTTAACACAGTGATATCTAAAAATAACTTATAGTAAAATTATTGTAATTTTTTTACAAACGTCAAACAAATTTCCAAAGAGAGTCTTGTTTCTTAATTTTATTTTCAATTCCTGATAGGAGTACTTTAAACGTGGTTTTAGACATTCGAAAATACGAGAAAAACTTCTCGTTATCCCCTTGCAAATCATTAAATAATGTATGAAACAGACCTCTATTTGTTGGTTTTTCCAAAATCAACGGGTGTACCCAAAACTTTCTCCTTCTATTTCGATGTTTTTTCTTCCGGATAATAACCATCGCCAACAATAAATCACCTCCCATGTCCATTTCTACATAATGAATGATAGTCTGGAATGGGATAGTTACCTATTTTCTAGTAATGTACACAGACTTTGGTAGAGCTATTGAAATTTAGCATAGCAACGAGAAGCGCGACAACGGGCGTAGAAGCGCTACTATGGCCGTAGAAGCGACACAACGCCGGCTACTGAGAAGCGCTACTAAGTGGCTACGTGTGAA
>JAGFPH010001136.1:300160-330280 GCA_018207615.1 Philaenus spumarius
AGCTACATATCTTGTCGGGTTTAGACTGCAACGCCGGTGTCGTACTATAAAGCGGATGAATCGTCAGTACAACCAAACTCTATATACCTACTGATTAATCATGTCCCTTCCTGCTGATATCCGAGTAAACTTGATTCGGCTTGTGGCAGTATTCAGAAGATAAGCAATGCAAACAGAGTTTTACCTCCTGTTAAAGTCCGATTAAGGGTAACCGTATAATGGAGCGGCGACACAAGCGACGATACAAGGGAAGAGAAGAGCGACGAATACAAAGACACGCACTTTAATATAACATCGCATAGTGGGGAGAAGAGCAATGCTACAAAGCGTTACGACCAGCAAAAAGAGCGAAGGAATCAAACATACTGGTTTTTGTCGCTATTATCACTGGTCGTTTTGGTTTTGTCTGAATTAAAATGGATGTAAAACTGTTTATTCGTGAAGTACTCAAAAATGGTACTACAAGAAATCAACTAACTTTAAATAAATTATAATAATACAATAAGATTTATTATTAAATGCATTATTTATTATAAAGAAATTAAATTTAAAAGTCAGAGGATCACATATATTATTTCTCAAGGCCATTTTTTTGTCGGTACGCCATAACTTTCTTAATACATCATCAAATTACATGAATGAGGAATCATTTTAAAGCTTTCCTTAACCACTACACCGGAAAAATATACAAAATACAATTATACGAAAAAAAAGAAATAATGAATCCGAAAGTAACAGTGATGTAAGATTAAGTAAGTTGTAGGAATATTTTCCTGGCGTTGGCAACACTGATGATAAACAATACCCAGCTGGAGAGCTGCCGTTACGCCACTACATTGTTATTTTTAATTAATTGTAAGCGTGGTTATAAACAGCTTTGTGGTTACATCTATTACCTTCTGCAATTTCGTAAGTTGTTTAAAAATATATAATAAGAATAACAAAATTATTTCTCTTTAACATGGATTTAAATTAATAAAACACTGTTAGTAAGTTAGAATGCGAATGCTTCGAACGGGTCAGCTAGTATCTCTCAATAAAATTCAACATTTTGTTAATAACAAAAATAACAGTGCATTAATCTAAATAATTAAAATAATATGTAATTTAATTACTACTAAGAACAAAAATGTACACAACCTCTCATTACCAATTTAATTTCATAACAGACATTTCTTGTCAAGTAATTATTATCGTTTAGTATTAATTCACAAAAACAAACATTAAACGTTAAAAGCTTTGTAAATGTAAATAAAAGAAATACTTAAAAGTGTTGCAGTATTTTAAATAAAATTTCCCATTTGTAATTGTCCTAATTATTACATTACAAAATTTATTTTTATATATGTATTTTACATAATTCTTTTTAAACAATGTAATTCAATTAAATTTTATTTTGGTAAATAAATATTTTGAATGTTTCTCTTACAAATGCCTCATTATTTGGCGACCTATTGTTTTCTTTTGATCTTTCGGTGTCAAGGACGCCCACAGAATTGGGGAAAGATGGAATTCGCTCCGCGTTTAAATTAAAGCCTTCCTTGTCAACGGGAGAATATTTTGTAGGAGACAGATGGAAATATTCAATGAAGAATTTTCAGTTAATAAGAAATTAATTGTGAGGAAGAGACAAAAAAAAAACACGGGACACTAGTGAACACGACAAAAGTCAGCAAACAAATGTGACGTAGTTGTCGCTCCTATCTCCGCGCTACTATGCGGTGTAATCTCTTTGCTCTGCCGCGCTTATCGCAGCTTGTATACCTGCCCCACTATGCAGTTACCCTAAACTTGATGCGGCTTGCGGGAGTAAATAGGAGATAAGCAATGCTGAGTTTCAACACAGTGCGATTATCGGGTCCATTCCTGCCGTATAACTAAATTCGCCTTGCGGGAATAAACGAAAGATATGCAATCTGAAACAAAATATGATGGATGAGTAAAAAATATTCCGATACAACGTCTTAAACAATGTTTTAAATAGAATTAGCTGTCATTGGTAGGTTATGTAAAAATAAAGAAATTTCATGTTTTAGATGTTTTTATTACTGTTACTAACAGCAAGATATTAAGGAAATCCAAATATTTTATTCCAAAATAACTCTATCCAAGTTTAGCTTTCCATCGAAAATCTTATAGCTCCCTCATTTATTTTGTAAATTAATTCATTACAATGTTATCTAAAATGCAATAATACATTTTTTACAAGTTTTACTTAATGGCTTGAACTGAAATTACGAGAACAGTTTTGTTACTTAATTTGTATTAATATTATGTTTATGAAACTATTAATGAAGTGTGTTAAGTAATAGAGTTACAAACAGGGCCGGATCTACATATTTTGGGCCTATGGGCCCCCCAAAATTGCCGCCCCTCCCCACAATTAATGAAGTGTGTATCTAGAAGTGTTAATGCTAACGTTTTTCGAAGTCAAGCCATTTCGGTGCGTGTGCAAGCATATTTTCAAAAATTTGCCAAATAATTATAAACCAACCCAAAACTGTTCAGTAGCTTTTTTATAGAGAAAGGTTCAAAGAATTTACATACGCCAGTAAAAAAATAATTGATGTAAAATTTACAAAGTTATTAGCTCAAGAAACAAAAATGTTTAGTAACGAAAGGAAAAAGTTCAAATTTAGGCATACATAAAAAGTAGTAAACATTTTTTGTAATTTGTTTCGTAAATGTAAAAAATTTCGTAATTTAGTCCTGAATAGAAATGTATAAAAATATTTATCAATTTCAAATTTCTTATTTTGAAAACACCAGTTCAAAGACTCCCAACAAAACTAGGCCTAGTATGAATAGTAATTTAGGAATATATTCCTTGCCCAAATATGAAATATTATTTTTTTAAAGTGTAGAGAATAAATCAAAGAATTGAACTGTATACTTGTAAATTAGTATTTCATAAAAGAATTTACTTAGTTTTTCTTAAATCACAAATTTAGATCAAACGAATTGAACTTCTCACGGACGCATCAAATACGACGTTATGTGTGAAAAAAGTTGGAAATGCTACTTCGGGAGCGTGAGAAAGTCGAATTTTGAATTTCCCATTTGTCAGTATTTATCAGAACTGTACGAACAAAACTGTTAGATTAAATTTAGTTTGCTTTACACCAAACGAACGATGGAACTTTGGTCTATAAATAGATATAAAAAAGTATATTGAAATAATTCGAATTGGAAGAGATATCTCGATGCTGTTATCGATAAGGGCCACTGCAATAGCTCATTTTTCCTATGGAAATTCGCTAATAACAGACAACACAGCCTATTCGGATAACCAACTTAGGCTAACAACAGACGAGACACCGGTGTACGGGACACTGCCAGCTTCTCGCGGGGAGAGACACCGTAGAGCCACAGAATCTGGTAGCGCGCTACTCAGTGTCTCATCTGTTGACACACATTTAATTAATAGTACATTTAGTGTCCCGTACACCGGTGTCTCGTCTGTTGTTAGCCTTAGAATCACAATGGTTAGGCTAGTTATTTTATTTTATTTGTATTAAGGGTCATATATTTATAGGCATACATATAATTGCCATAGCAACCAACTGCATAAAATAACAGATAAACCAGCTGATTCGGATAACCAGCTTAGCAATAGAATTTTAGGTTAGGCCTAGTTTATTTTATTTTAATTTAGGCCGGCCGCACACCAGAACGGACAAAACGTCTTTCGACAAAACGTTTTGTCGAAAGACGTTTTGACGTAAGAGTTAACATGCGTTTAAATGGGGATGCCGCACACAGACCATGTCTTGTCGAAAGACATCTTTCGACAAGAAAAGACGTCTCGACGTTCGACACTGGATTTATGTCTTTACTCAAGACAAAACTAACTGCGCATGCGTGAGTTGAATACGCACCTGATCACTGTCAACTGTTTTAGTTTGTATTATTATTTTCGAAATAGAAGTCGTTTGTTTATGACCTGTGGTGTTTTTGACTTCACGCGACCACTTGTGTTGTAATTACGTTCGATGTAGGCCTAAATATTATTTATAATCATCATTTTCCTTATTAATGTTTTTAAATACTGTTTTTTCACTCGGGAACAATAATTGTATACAGTAGGCCTACACTATTAGTGTTTTACAATTTTATTTGTAAACCATCTTGATTATTCCGAAACATTTGTAAATATTACTTATTTGGTGTACTTTATTTTCATTGAACTATTTTTATGGTTTAGATGGAACGTTTGTACATATTATGTATAGTTACAGCTTTATATTTTTGTTTGAATACAGTATTGATTACGGAGAAACATTTGTAAATATTTATTTGGTGTACTGTATTTCAGTTTCATATGTTATGGATTTGCGGGAAGAAGAAAGGCCCTTAAGATATCTCAAAAGTGTTGTGTGCAAGTAGGATACAATGTATTTTAAGTACTGTAATACAAAATATTAGGAAATTAAATATTTGTTTAGTATTTATAAACCACTTATAATTCTGTGTCGTACAAGTGTCTTACTTTACCGTTTTGTCAAAAGACAAATTGTCTTCCCCATTGTTTTTTCAAAAGACAAAATGTCTTGTCTTACGACAAGACGTTTTGTCGAAAGACGTTTTGTCCGTTTCGGTGTGCGGCCGGCCTTACTTAACGACAATTATTTACAAACAACATTTTAGTTTTCTGCACATCTATGGCGCAATACCTTTTGAATGATATAAGCTTAATTCCTCTTCTTTTATATTAAATACTAAAAACGTTACTACAAAGTTCGATATTCACGTAATGATTAGCTTAATTCGTCAAAACATATTTTAATATTTTGTTTAGTGATTTTATTAAATTTATCTTTTATAAAAACAAAAGATTTGATCATACTTTATTACGAAAGTAGATTGGATGTATTTGTAAATACTTGTTTTTATATTTACCGTTAAGTGTTTATAGTTTGTATAAAGTCTGGTTAGATTAATGGAGTCTGGGGATTAGCGTAGCACACGTAAGACAAATGCCAGAAATAAGCTAGAACCAGCACAAATGTGTTGTAGATTTTGTAGCAAACTGGGACCTTGATAACAAACTTTTCAATAGGCTTTTAGTTTTGCATTACTGCACAACATAAAAATTTGTATTTCCACATAACTTATTCATTAAATACATTCCTTCCATTTAACACACAATGGGATCGTATGTTTTGTTGAGTTTATATTATTTTGTCTGACTGACTTGTTTAGTGTTCATTATGTCACGAATGAGTCAAGACAATTTTCTATTGTTTTATCTAATGAGGGCGAAGAGGGATGTTAACAATATAGCGAAATTTGAAAAATACTTTCTCCGATATTGTTGATAAATAAATGTTGTTAATTGTAAATAGCCTCCTAATTTAGAGTTTAGATTAAGCATGGTTGTTAAGGCTGTTGTTATATATAGTTGTTATATAACTTTAGACAACTCTGATTTCAGAACGTATATATAATTAATTATAATAATTTTTTAGTCTTAGTTAATCATAAGTTTTTAGTTATAATGTGCACAGACTATTAAAACGAATTTTTAATTACTTATAATAGTAGAGAATGCAGGCATTTAAAGTTTCGGTTTTCAGAATAGAAGTTTCAAAATATAAATGATAATAAAATATATTTATTTTTGAATACTAACAACTTTATTTTTCGTATATAATTTTAATTTTTTCTAATTTGTACTTGCTTATAATCGCTGTAATATTATTTTACTTAATTAAAACGCATTAATGTTTAATAAATAAAAAGTTAATGCACAAAATTACACTAATGTGACATTAATATTATTTGCTGAAGGCAAGGAATTTTTTCAAATTATTCAGGAAGTTTAACCATATTAAGCATAAATAATAAGTGAAAACAAGGCTAAAAATTTTTTAATACCTTTAAATTTGAAGTATTACTAAACATTTGAAAATAGTTTTAATTAGCAACTAAAATAATTTGGCTAGTGTTGGAAAATATCAGCTTTTACTTCAATAAATGTAATTAAAGAAGTGCACTTCTAAACCCCAGCTTTACCTTCAAACACGTCGAATCTACCCCAAAATTCCATAAAAACTATAAAAAGTTATTAAAAAAGTTTTGTAGTTGGTAATTCTAAGATGGAAGAATAAATTATAAAGCAAGTTAGAATTACTTTATTATTTTAGTGATAGACGAGATAAACAGTTTTAACGATTTAGAAAACCATGTGTAACACACCGTATTTAAAAGAATGTGGAACATATAATTTGTGTATTAGTTATTTAAAAATTGTATTTGTTATAAGTTGAATTGCAATAATTTACTAAAATTATGTAACAAGTATTGAACTGAAAATATCATTCTAATAAAATGGTTCAATAAAAAACTTATTCAAACCTTAAACCTAATGAATAACAGAGAAACATATTCCAAATTAGGCAAGAAGGTTATTGCAAAACAAAGACTGACCACGCTTGAATGTGGTACAAGAAACAATGTATGCATCAATGGTTGCCATGGGAGTTCAAGATACAAGTTCTTGCCAGGTCCTATTTGACTTTACAAAACTTTGAGGTAAACCAAAGTCTGAACCTACCCCAGAAACCTTTGCTCATACAATTAATGTTTTGTGTAAAATTAATTTTCTACAGTTTGAAATGTAGCATCTTTATAATTTTTATGGTAAATTAAATATTATACTACACAATTATAAATGATTTGAATTCGCCTTTATTTCATTACTTTAAACATACTAAGACTTAAGGCTAATTTTGGTCAACAACAGGGTAGCCTTCTTTGGTTATTTTTAGTAACATTTTGAAAGGTAAACGATTAAGAAAAGATGATTAAATTCTACTTTATTAACTTTGATAACATTTCTTACAAACAATTCATTAATTATACAATGTTTGAAGCAGCACTTATATAGTTTACGATAAGCTTTATACGTGTAAATAGTTATAAAGCATTTACTTGAATCAAGAATCAGACTTAAATATAAAACGGAAGGGAATGATAGCACAGGTTTACAAAGTCATGTGACGTGGTGAAATCCACCAAGAAGTTTAAAGTTTAAAAGTAAACTATTTATCCCAGATCAAACTTGGATCCTGTAACACAAGTAAAACTAATATTAGCTTAAACCTAGCCTTGAAAACTTTGTGTATTTATGTTGCTTCATTTACTTAATAATAGCTGTCAAGTCGTGCAATTATGGTTTTAAATTTTGTAAGAAACATTTGTTACTATTTTGAAGTGAGAATAGTTGATTATCCTTTATATAAGACCACTATATATGTTCTAAAATCTCTTTACGAAATGATTTTGTAAAGCTGGATTTAAATCGATAACCTATAATTTTATTATTGAACGAATTCCTTTAGTCACGTAAAGGTTTTGTTCCGATAATGCATTTCACTAGTTGCGGTGGATAAAGTGTACACTTTAGTTTAGTTTCAGGTTAGCAGCATAGTAAACAAACAACATGTGGAGCGACCATTTATATCCTCGGATTAATATTGTCTATAATTACAATTAATTTTAGGTATTTTGCTCTGTTGAACTTAAATATTTTCTGAGTAACATTAAAAATGAGTTTTGTGGTATATCGATGATTAATTAATTAATATGGAAATTAATAATGTGTAGCATGTTAATTCTATTGATATAATGGTTTTATTGTTGTTATCCTAATTAATTTTCCTACCACATAATTACTTAATATACTAAACGTAGGTATATGAATACCTTATTTACGTTTTCCTCTATATTACTTTTTTTTTAAATGGTTGCTTTTACATTTTGAATATAGTTTAATTGTAATGAACAAAAATATATGATTCAAGAAATATTTGCAGAATACGTGAATAGTCCTACAAGTTTAATCATATATTTAGATTTAAATTACTATGTTTAAATCAACATGAACCTTAGTTTTACTATTTGTGTGGTGACTATCAAAACATGTATTTAATTTTGTAACTACCAAAACAAACATTTACTTAGTTTTCATATTTTTATTAGATCTTAGAACAAGTTTTTTACATTATTTTATTTTTGTTTATTCAAATTCTTGTGAGATTTACAAAATAACTATGTGAAATGTTTCTGGCTTACTTAAACTATTAGTTAAGGAGATATGGTTATTATATAAAATTATATTAACCTGTTTGTTAATAACTTTTCAGTAGAAACAAGCATAACTTCGGGAATAAAGTGGTTAATACTTCTAATATATTAATGGTAAATTAACTTTTATTTAAGTGTTTGCTAAATTAAAACTTTCGTTTTTTTAATACATTAACTCCATAATTGTTTATAACAAAATAACTCCTTGTAAAATATCTGCACCAAGATCTTGTATTTTTTGTAAAGCAGATGCCTAAACTAATCTATAATCTACTGTATAATATATAATGTCGTAAACACCAACACATAACTATGGCAGTATGGATTTCATACCATTTACGTTAAGTGGAACTTTGTTCAAAGTTATCCAGTACAAGGCAATAAAAAACATATAAAAAGAAAAACGTTTGAAATTACACTATAAAAGCAGGACTTCAGAAGTCGTAAAAATGTACAGTGAAATATATTATAATATTACCCAACACAAAGTACCAAGTGACATTAAATAGCTGAAGAGCAAGAATGGTTGTTAAGGATTTAGGTATGATGGAAATATATTTGTCTGTAGTCAAGCATTATAAAATATAACGTGGTTGATAAACTGCAAGGGTTAAATATAAATTTCCCTATATTGTATCTAGACTATTCTAAATAGATTCAGATCATATACTTTACTTATATATAACTTTTAGATTCAGACGTTATTATTATGCCTTTATATAAAGTGTATAATTACAAAGTAATTAAATATTACTTTGTACTCATTATCTAAAAGAAATTATTTTTTTTCTAAAAAGAATTCGCATGACCTTCTTTAAGTGAGTGAATTGATGATGTTAGGAGTTTTAGATGCAAAAACATATTCCGAGATTGCGTATTTATATAGTTTATTAAATCTATTATAAAGCAGGTTAATGCAAAAGAATTTCGTGATTGTTTAAAATGTATTTTATTTTATTCTTCTTCAATGAACTTGGAACAATGAAGTGTTAAATTCTAACTGTATTTATAGGCTATTCTTTGAAACTATTACTTATTTTTATTTAAATACGTAATATCAATACAAGGCTAATGCAATATTACCTGTTTTTTCCGTCAAATGATCCACTAGTATGTAAACACTACCGCGGTTTCGGACGTATTCAATCGTCCATCATCTGGTGTAAAAATTCGCTCACATGGGGTCGCAAATATTAAAAAATTTGTTACAACGCATTGACATTACAAGCAATCACAAAAACAAACAATGCAAAACATTTATTTTGTTGTTGCCCGCACGGGTACAGGGTGTTAGGAGTACTTAATCATAATGCAAATTAAGATGCTAAGTCAAAGCAGTGGAAGCAATATAAAGTTTAAAAAATAAATTTAAATAGTGCGCTTAGCACCCTAACCACGTGACTAGGAATAATGGAAGGAATTACAGTAATTAGCCTTGAACCACTGATGTATTCACAAAAATGTATATATTCCAAAGAACTTTAAATTGGTTACAACATACAACTTTAATAGAACAAAACATGTACTTAATAGAGGATCTCTTTTACAAATGATTCAAATTAAATTTGCCTTTTCCAATTTAAACAAAATAAAATGACTTTACAATTATTACAAGAAATACATTTTTCAATTCAACAATAACATAGAAAATGTAATATTGTTCATATAATGCTTTAAGCAAAAATAAAATATTCTTCGTGTCTAAACCTCAAACCTACAAAACTACAGTCTGACCTGCTGTTGGTAGCAACGTTACTTCGGAACTGTGATGACGATATGCAAAGGTCTGAGCAGCATGAACAGACTCTTTACGATATTAGAAAATTGTACGTAAGTTTAACGGATACTGACGACCGTTAATAATAGTTCCAATTATAATATAAAAAAACATTACAACTGTTTGACAACGTGCAATCTATAATTTGCATATAGTTAGAATGCGCACAGTTATGCAATCGTAATACACAGCGTGTAACTAGACCTCCAAAACCAAATATGAACAAAAACGCTAACGTATTGAAAAAGCTGGCTCAAAACCTGATTTCTCTGTAACGTACTTTGATTAGCCCTACTTTAATCCAATCTACTCGATAGTAGAAGTATTGTCATGTCTGTTTACGCTACCTAAACACAGGGTTATGACTGTTTACCGCGGTAGTGTTTAACATACTAGTGGATCATTTGACGAAAAAACAGGTAATAATGCATTATCTTGTAAATATAGTGTGATTCGGGGACATTATCCACAATGTAAACATAATATCAATATTTTACTAATATATTTTGATTGTTTTACGTATTCTTTGTTGATCATAGTTTATTTTAAAATATTCGTAGTAGGCTAAGTTAATTCGGCCAAGATAACTTATAGACAGACATTATCATACACAAACAATACACTAGTTTGCAATTTGTATTACATCTTAGGTTTTCTTCTTTACTTAGAATATGTTGTCAGTTACTTAATTAAAATATCAGAAGTGTTATTTTTTATGGAGTAATACACAAAACAAATCGAGCAAGGTTTGAACTGTATTAATTATAAAAACGTTTTGTATACATTTTTTTTAATATTTTGTTTGTAATATATAGGTTTAGATTTTCATTTAAAACTACCGGTAGTTATAAATCCTTTTATCATCATTTCCATAAAAACTCGTATTAAAAAAATAAAAGATTATGAACAAAATTAGGGATCTTTTGTAGTTTGCATTGTCATCACCGAAGCGAGCATGAGCAGAGCCTTTAGTGCTAAAATCAATCTAAGATTATCAGGCATACGTAATATATAAAAAGAAAATTTTATTTAATTTTATGCTTGTGGATAATAAATACAATTTAAAAATTTTAAACCTCAGAAATAAATTCTCATGTAATGAAATGTTGTTTAATTATTAATATACCTTTTTCTTTAAACCCAGATTACTTTACAGTTTTATAATAAAAAGAATTTGAAGCTTTATACATCATGATTTTGTCAATATTATGTGTAGAACCGTGAGTCGTAACAAACAATAAACGTTGAAAGAAAACATATTTGTATTCCCGTCATCCTGTCTGAAGGTAACTTTTCTAAGCCATTAATTCTTCTACAAACATGACAACTTCATTTCTAACTTCCTATATAGTTAAGGTATTTCAAAACAAAACTATTTCTTGTCTCTGATCAAATTAAAATGTTAAATATACTTGTTCAGCTAATAAGATGAGTATATGTTTCAGGCTATTATAAAATTGCATATATTTTAAGACAAACGAGTTTAAAACTATTTAGTCATACTTGAGAGTATTAATGATAAATAAAATATACCGAATATTCTCATTAAGTATAGTCAGATAACCTACAAATTAATTATGTTCACTAAATTATGTTTTACCAATGTAGAAACAATTATAAAAAGAATTTAAACAAATGTAATAGATTGTGATATTTATTTTTAACAAAGTAGTTTTTACTGACGAATTTTATGTTTTATTTTTGAGTTTAATAAAGTTAAATAGAAAAGATATAATCATGTATGCATCCGCACCTAAGCTACCATTTCTATTTTGAAATAAATAAGTGATTGGAAAATTATAATAATTCGACCACGCAACTGAACCGCTGACGTGAGTTGAGCAAATTTAAAAAATTACTTTTATAGGTCTATGTTTTAGGGTTTCAACCAACAATTTGGGAAATAGGTCTATTCTAGACGATGCTGAATAGCTGTAAAATGGTTCCACGCCCTTCCGGATATTGGGAGTATCTTCAACACACAACCCAACTGTAGAATCCACCACATGGCTTTGAACCGGACACTTCTATGGTATTTTACGTTTTGATCGATTTTGGGGGAACCAAGCGATCTATAAAGTCGCGTAAAAAACAAAATGTTCAGAATAAAATCATGCATTTATATTAGTAGAAAAAACTCAAAAACAAATTCATTCTCGTAGGAAAAATCCCCAAAAATATGTACTTCCGGTCAAAAATGTGCTTCTGATTGTTGGATTTTTTGGCTGACGCACTCGTCCGAGCGACGTATACAACCAACATGTGTACCAAATTTGAACCAAATCGAACTTAAAATGCGGCCGCTAGAGTGCGAACACATATATACATATATATATATATGATTTTTTAATGACACCCCAAAACGCGTTCTGGGGACCATGATCGGTACTCATTTGCTACTCCCGACCTCGGGTCTTACCATAAAGGCCACTGCAATAGCTCATTTTTCCTATGGAAATTCGCTAATAAAATGCAAAATAATAAAACACATGCCGAAAAACTATCTAAAATTATATACATTCATTTTTCATAAAACGAAAGTATTTATTCTAATGGAGATTATTAAATGTGTAAGAGTGATTAACTCATATTCGTTTGTTTATGAATTTTTTATTTTCACATTCAATAATTATTTAATATTACCACCAAGCAACGGAAATGTAACCTATTTCTCTCGTATTTAGTGGCATTTCAATTCGCGATAAAATAATTCGATTAAAAGTTTATAATTGAATCTAGTTAGAAACCGTATCCATCGTAACTTACCATAATTTAACGTTTCTGTTATGTTTAAATTATTACCAAAGTATCTCTTAAGAAATTGCTAATCCTTCCTCTGGATCAATTATATATTATTAAGTGTACTTAAGTTTCTACAAATAGTCAAACAAGATATAGATATTGATAATTTAGAAGTACTCGTATATTATCTAAAAAGTAATGTAAGTTTGTAAGATTATTGCCCACCAAAAGCAACAACAACAACAACAATAATCTGTGACAGTCTTTACACAGTATTAAATTAGTCGTAATTGTTTAGTTGTTTAGTTGTAGTTAAATAGAAGAAATTCCTTTAGTATGAAGAAGTTCATTAAGTATGATATTTTATTGTGATCAGTAGGACAGTATGTAGGTTTTACCATTGATTAAATTTTATATTTTCCTTATAAGCACTTAGAGCATTAAATTCGCTAAAAACTTTGTACACACAGTTAGGCTACATTAACCATATAGTTTTTATAGCTTTTAATTTAAATAAAACAAACAGGATAAGCAGAAAATCTTTCAGGTTGTGTCCAAAGTGTTGGCAATTGTTGCAACAATTGCATTGGTAAACAAGCAAAGCAAACTTATTGTGAGGACATTCAAATAGTGCAGCTTTAAATAATAAAATGGTGCATGTCTCGGTGATTCTTTGCATAACATGATCGGTGTTTAACATTGTTTAATTGCATTGGTAAACAAGCAAAGCAAACTTATTGTGAGGACATTCAAATAGTGCAGCTTTAAATAATAAAATGGTGCATGTCTCGGTGATTCTTTGCATAACATGATCGGTGTTTAACAGGGTTTAATGAACATTACAAAGAACGTTACTCTTACTTACTTACATAAACGAGAAACAATCACGTGAAAACTTTTAATAGCATTTGTAGCTTATTTAAGGATTACATTTCCCTGTTTTTTATATACATTACATTTTTTTTAAAGGCATGATTCGTGAAATTCAAAAAACAAACCTGTGTAGAGTATCTGTTTTTAACGACTGTCACGACCCCTAAAGAATAATGTAGCATAGATTATCTAGAAACAGTGCTATATTGAATTGTAATTCTTCTTCTTCTCCACATGTACAGCACAATATTTGCTAGGTTTAATCTTTAAATAAAAAGTATGGCAATCAAGTAAATTCAATTGTTTTACTTCATTGGAATTTAAAAATGAATAGGATAGTATTTTTATAATTCTACTACCAATAAAAGAGAATGCTGCAGCAAATTATTAAAACATATTTTTACTTAACTGTATTCACTAATAATTATCTTTATAAATGTATTATGTTTAAAAACATTTTGCTTTTTAAAACATATAAACGTGGAATGCGATTATAAAAATGTATGATTTTTTAGTAATCAAAGTATTTTTGTATGAATCACTTTCTCTAACAAACCATACTAACTCACTTCAAGGTCAATTAATTGTAGTTACTCAAATTGCTATAACTTTATTAACGAATTTCCATAGGAAAAATGAGCTATTGCAGTGGCCCTTATGGTAAGACCCAAGGTCAGAAGTGGCAAATGAGCACCGATCATGGTCCCAAGAACACGTTTTGGGGTGTCATTAAAAATCATATATATATATATGAGTAGTTAGGGAAATGCCGGTTCTGGCGCACGGGAGATTGTGTGCCGGGTTGGCCGACTTTGTGCTAACAAGTGCCGAGGAATTTGATCGCAGATCTCCCGTGAAAAATATTAGTGTTGTGCGCGTAAGTTCAAGGTCATACCTCCGTACATCGCGCATCCCCACCACCAATAGAACGTTTTCTCGGTCGTATATGACTGAGCTGACGTTACACTACCCCCACCACCGATAGAACGTCTCTCGGATAATGCCACTCAGTCTGATGAGACTCAGTGATGACGTTCAGTCCGCGGCGAGTAGAGGTTCAAGGTCACACCTCCGTACAGCTTCGTACTATTAGATCTTCCTATAAAAAGGTAAATAGTGAGGAGGCGACATCTCTGAAAATATGTCAACTGAAAGTAAGCATTTTTTTAAATCCTACGAAATAAAAGAAGCGCTAATAAATCTTAAATTCTGTAACGTTTGCGATAGTGAATACAAAACCACATATTTTCCAAAGCATATCCAAACCGAAAAACATCTAAACAAATGTAAAAGTTCAAATGAAAAAGTTGAAGTTGAGGTAAAAGAGTATGAAGCAAACAGTGAAAAATTATAAACAAACCATCCGTCTGGAAACCTAAACGGTATCGATTATTAACAATAAATGATGACGAAACGATAGAAGCAAGAAATAATAAACCTGTACCATCCGTCTGGAAACCTAAGAGGTTTCGATTATTAACAGTAAATGATGCTTAGGATGAACAGCATGCAACTACTAGACTTATGTTCAAACAATTGAATGACCGCTGCGATCGCGAGAGGTTGGCCGAAGAAGAAGCAAGAAAACGTCGAGAGATATCTGAGATGAAAGATGAAGAGAAAAAGATAGATGAAGGGGAGAAGATAAAACTTAGAGATATATAAGCTGTTGATGTAGATGATGATGATTGGGATGAGCAACATTCAATTATTAAAGGCATTTTCAATCAGAATAACTACTACTAAGAATCTGAAGATTTGAATAATTCCGAACTATATGACTACTATTACGAATCTGAAGATTCAATATCGTAATAAAAAAAATTAAATTTCAAGTCTTCCTATAAAAAGGTATATAGTAAGGAGAGTCATCTCGTAAATCATGGAACAAACAAACGGAATTAAAAACTTTTACGTAATGGACTTTAATAGTATAGATCAACAGTTCAATAATTATAAGAAAACGCTAAAACTAACTGATCTCAAGCAGAATCTAAAATATAAACTTAAAGAGCTAAGAAAAGTAAAGTGTAAATACGGAGAACGGCTTGTGATCGAAATCGAAGATTTCAAAATGTTTTCTACCTGCGAGATATTCTAAAATCGATTCTGATAACTTAAAGGGATTGAACGAAACTCCTGAACTTTACTTCGAAGTCCAGTACGATGAGAATAAGAATTACATTCGAGTAGAACTCTTCACCTCAAAGTAATGGGGAGAGTTCAAACAAAATAAACAAATTTTCTATTAGTAAAATATAAATTAATTCTATTAATTTTCCGGTTTAATATTTTTTTATTTTTTTTTTTATATAGATTTTAGTTTTCACTACTGCATCTTCTAAATTCTAAATCTCTCTGATCGTGTTGTTAATGATATCGTAGTTTAGTTCACATTTGCTTTCAGTTCAACGGTAGTAGCAACTGCAAAGTCTACTTGAAGTATTATATTGTTTCTAGATCCTGAAATGTTTTCGGGCTGTTTTGAAGAATCAATTACGTAAACCCAATATTTAATCATGAAATTAACCGGATCATGTAACATATCTTGATCTTCGGCGTACACGCGTTTGAAATCTTTATACAACTCATAAGCAACCGCATAATTTCCGCTTAATGTATTTAAATTCATCATCTCATCAGGATAGGTTTCATCGTTAATTTTTACCCTAATTTTCTTTACGTTAGCATTAGTGAAGATCGAACAATCTTCAATCTGAGCATCCGATTTCTTCTGAAAGCCTATCAGAATAAACATAGGATTATTAACGTTCCTGTATATGTTAGTTATATCGTACTGCAATGTATTTAATTCTGTACCTAAAAGTTTTTGAATACATTGCCATTTCCTGAATTCAAATCTAACCGTTTTTAAATCTGTTAGTTGTTTAATCAGCATGATCTTCGATGTGGTTTTAAATTCTATCAAAGAAACTCTAATAATGAACTCAGTTATTACAACATGTCCTTCCCCAGGTAACGTTGCACCCGTAGTACCGTAGTAGAAGGAATCCAACGGTAAAAGGCCTCACTATCGTCAGAACGTATAAACGTTATCGTGAACCCTCCTTTGTAAATAGGAGTGTTGATATCTTCGAAGCACCCTAACCCCAAGTGTGCGAGATCAGCTAGTACATAGAATTTGTTAATGTCTCCTCCATATTGGGAAATGTCGCCACAATTAGTTATCGCGTTTCTATCAGAACTTTTATATGATACTATTGCTTTAATAGAACTTGTTAAACCGGGATGTTCGACTTCATCTATTAAATGGTTATGCTTTTTAACTTCGATCTTTGAGAATAAGTACGGTACGAAATTGTCGAATAATTTAACACTAGTCTTCTCAGGATATGCTGTTCCACCAGATTTTAAATATTTACCTTTTATGTAGAACTGATATTTTTTCATTGAAAACGAATCTCCATAGTCGATCATAAACTCTGTTTTCTTATTCGGTGAATTGAAGTTTAACGTGCTCGTAGGATAATAAGATTTATATTCACATCTGGTGATATCGTTAACGTACTTAGCAAATACTTGTTCCATTTCACTCCCCTTATTATATACATAGAAAAAAAAGGTACATACATTTCACGGGTGTTTCTGGTTAAAACTTTACTCTATAATCGTTTCTTTATAAATACTTATTTTCATTCAATTTGTCTATAATTATTTGGTACGGCATTCCTCGAGATAGAAAGTATAACACAGTGATATATAAATGTCCACATATTGTAGGATCTTCGTACTGTTGTATTCTTTCGCTGTTGTAAAACAAATTGTTCTTACCTAGATATTTCACAAGTTCTTTAGGAGGATTAGCATCACCGTAGGAATCAATATAGTACTTTTTAGTTTTATCTTTATAGTATGCTGTCCAATGTGAACCTTCAGATTTATAATCTTCTAAATTGATAACACCGCATTCAATTATTTTAGGAATATTGGGCAACACATCCCACATAAACACGCCTCTAATATTAGGAATTTTTAGTTTATTTTCTGCGTAATACAAGATGTCAACGTTTGTTAGAGGCTCGATTATTTTATTATTTTTATTTATTTTACTCTTTTTCTTAACCACTAAACCCTTCCCTGAACGGCATTCCATAGCTTTATTATGTCGGATCTCTTCTTGTAATTTTTTCTTACGATCTTTGTAATCAATAACCGAGTTTGCAATACTCGCTCCTCCTCCCATCAAATCTGCCAATGTACCTATACTTGCAAACACCAAAGGAAGGAACCCACATGTTTTGTTGTCGTTGAGTTGCTTGTATGGTAATGTTAAAGTACAACCAGCTCCTTTTCGTAAACTATTTTGTATATTGGTAAATTGTCTGTCTGTTACAACAATTTTATCTTTACCTCCTTTAACTCCTGCAGCTGATAGGCGAATACTAGCACCTAATTATCGTTTATACGCAGAACGTAATTTACATCTCTGACCATCAGTTAAATTATTACAGATGGTTCGAGTCATTTTTCGTTTTATTCCACCTTATTTAATATGCTGATTCGAGTTTGACGGAGGAAGTCATATCGCTCAATTTTGAAATAAGATTACGAAACCGTTCTAAAATAAACGTACGTTGAGATCAGTAAACGTAGTTCTCTCATATTTCATTCCAAACACTCTGAGCTCAAACTGTTCAGCTTTGAGTAAATTCATCAAACTCATAATAGGTCGTGTTTTTGAAGAAGTATAACAATCCATTCTTGTATATGAAAACGGAATCTATATTAGGTGGTATCCCCGGAAATTTTTCATATATCATCCCATGATGTTTACTTTTAAAAGCGCATTCATCTATTTACGCATAATATATACTGTTATAGAATAAAAAGGTTCGTCCTGAGTACGTATTAACATTACCGTGTATTTCTGCGGTTTTAGGGATTCCTATTTCCAAACTGTCTTTAAAATATCCTGCTGAAAGTCTTAGAGACGGAAATTCGATCGAGTAGATTATATTATTTTTGAAAAATATTATATCATTGTTCGGTCTCTGATAGAGATGCATGACACCTTTAAAATTATTCTGGAGGAAGTACAACCAATCGTTTATACGCTGTACGCTCTTATAACTGCTCTCTTCCAGTTTTGTTATCCAGACCCATTGCTAACAAACGTGTAGAAATGTTGATTCACGATTAAGAAGGTGTTAACATTATTTAAATTACAGAGTTTCGGGGCTTGAGATAACGTTCTTCGGGTTGTTGCAGTTGATTGCTCGGTCGTAGTATATTGATGAATAGTAGATGTGACAGCAGATGGAGTTGTTGGTGTGGTTGAAGAAGTTCTATTATTTTGAATTGGAATTCCGTACATACTTTGAATCCCGAGAATATCGTCTTTAAACAACTTCGTATTGGTACTCTTATAATAGGGGTGCATAATAGCAAACGGATTGTTTGAATGTCTCAATCCTAAAGTGTGTCCGATTTCATGAATTAGAACTGAATATAAACTTGTTTGATCAGAAGCACAGTTATTTTCATCGTGTTTTAAACACCAAAATTCTTCGTTATCGAGGTGAATTTCAACAGTATATCCATCCGATTTAGGAAATTGTGCATGGCTAGTACGTGTCCTTTCCCATCTAAACGACTAGAACAAAGAGTGTACGTATTCTTAAAACGTTTCTGGTTATAATGAAGCCTATTTTTATATGATATCAATATATCCTGATCAGTTAGATTATGTTTAAAAACAAGATTAGTCTGTGCCTGCCATGCCGCGAATGCTGATTCTGCTACCTTTAAAGTTTCATCGTTTCCATAAGTGAAATGCCATTGCAAAACCGGAGTTTTCCATTTTAAATGATATGCTGAAAAACTATTCACATCATCGTGTACACCACATCTTTTAGAATTCATTAATTTGATTGTTTCTTCATTAAGCTGTCCGTCTATAGGAAGATTAAAATATTCTTGATATACCATCAACGCATTGTAAATTTTTCCGAATCTACATCAGTAATACTATCATTCTGCGATGTTTCTATAAAACCAAAGTTCTGCAAATTATGTGTAGCTTCTCTCGTATTATTTACAGCACACATCTCGCTATTCGACACAAACAGCACAAACAAAATCGTTCTAAGTTTACTCTGTATAATTGTCCCTTATAAAGTTTTTTTCTTTTGTTCACATTTCGAAGGCGACTTTCTATCTTCAAACAGTCTCGCTATTGAAATTTCATTTTTGGTTTGATACCCATACCGAATTTTCTTTTTACTTTAATCGCTGTAGCTGTACTACTCCACACTCTTTCATTTAAATTAGCGTCTGAAGATTTGAACCGTTCCCAAGCTTTATCCTGTAATACTTTGTCACCGATATGTTGATCTTTTGCTTTAGGATGATCTCTATACCAAATATCATGCTGTTTTACAGCTTCATCTTATTGATCTATTCCTTATTCCTTTATCATTACTAGCTAGTCGTTCTTCCAGATGTGTTCCAGGTCCTAAGTATTGGTACCCAACTGCGTGCATTTCAAAAGGGATCTTCTTCAATATTGTATTAAATAATCCTGAACCAATATGATCAAATTTTATCATTTTCGGAGGTAGTGTTGATACGAATCGTATAAGGTACTCGGTTCCTTTGGGAGTATCTATTATTTTTTCCTATTCCTTATGAAAGAACTCTATTAACCCTATTTTATCGTTATGGAAATTGTTGTTTCCTGCTTGTTCTTGAGCATGAATAAAGATTAGTCTGCTCAAAATTTCATTTAAATTTGTGATGTTGTTGAATTCAACATCCTTTTCGTTATACTCCAACAGACCACTTCCTTTCTTGTTCGTTTTATAAATCCAAATACGTTTTACCAAATTCTTCCATTTATCTCCTCTGTTAGATTTAGGTTTCTTAGTGGAACGTTACTCTCCTTGAAACATCGAATCGGCCGACCATAATATATCTACATAATTAAAATAATCGTTGGAATCATATGTTGTGAGAGGAGGTGTCTCTGCGTAAACCAATAATCTCCATAAACCTTGAGTCCTTTTATACTTCTTTCCATCTATGATTATATCATTGTAATCGAATTATATCTATTTATTTCCCACCATGTAAGTTTTTAAAAGAGGATCGAATCGAATACCGAATTGAGGATCTTTAGGTTTAGGTAAATATAATTGGGCAAACGGTCCTATAATAATTAATTAATAGTCGAACTACTATTTGCAGATTCAGAATTAGCAGCCGTCTGACTTTCATCGAGCGAAATTGCTCTACGATGGGTAGAAGGTACTAGCCTTTGTTCACTTCCATCAAATACTTCATTATTTTCATAATCTTCATCGGAGGATTCGTTTAAGTTTTGATGCTTTGATTTTAAAGGTACCACATCTGTGGAAGTAATTTCAGTCTGTACATTTTCTAACGGAGAATTAATCGGTTTGAGTAGTTTACGCTTCATTTCCTCAGATTCATTATGAATGGACTGCGCTCTTTTATACTTCGCTATAAGTTCTTTTTCTATTTTATCGAGGTGTTTAGCTTTCACTACAGTAATATTCTTCGTACCAGTCACTTTCATTTTATTCATCATCCTTATATAATATATAATTTTTTTTAAAATAGAAGTTTAGCTAATACAAGCGATAAAGAAACGACCCATAAACGGTCTATCGTTCTCCGAACGACCCCCTGAACGATCAATAAACGACCCATAAACGGTCTATCGTTCTCCGAATGACCCCCTGAACGACCCATAAACGATCCATCGTTCTCCAAACGATCCCCTGAACGATTAATCGATCACTTGATTAAATATTTAAGTTTCAAACTGATTTTTGTATTTTCCGTTGTGCACTTTCTTAATCACACCAATTGTTATGAAAAAGTTCTGCTTACTCCAACATTTAGAACACAAGTCAACAAACTTCTCAAACTTCATGTCTCCCATCACGAAATCGTTAAAAATATTTTTTGTATAGTGCTGATTCTGTTTGAAAATGCATACAAAATTAGCATTGTTTCTTATAACCTGCATATTTAATAGATTGTAACACTGTGATAAATATATGCAGGAGATTTTCTTATGCCGACCGCGAGTAATGTAATTGTTGATTTCACTCTGTTTCTCTAACAAGCTATCATCGAAAACTACTAACGAATTTTCTTTACACCCATCTAAAGAAATGAAACCTTCACAACTATTGAAGAAATAAACGATCCCCGTTTTTATTTTTTCTCAACATTACGATAGTGTTCCTGTAGGTTTTGATACAGATGCTGTTTTATCGATTTACTGAAAACATAAATGTATTTAAAATCCAACCAATCCTTGTAAATGAAATTCAACATAAAAGTTGTTTTACCAAAACCACTAGAACCGATAATTAAAGCTCGTAAGATTTTTGGAATCTTCCCTTGACTTTCCTTTGTCTGCTCGTTATCGTACACTGTTATTTTATATTTTTCATCAATAATTTGTTTTTTCAGCGATTTCATTTTCCTCTTATATACAGTAATAAATAAAATCTCATCTCGGGTAGAATTGAAGGAGGCTCCGATACCGTATGATAATATATCGCCTATAAATAGCCTACATAGTATCTCTATTTTAATTTACATGCATTTAAAATTCCGTTCTAGATAACTCCTGATTGTAAAATTATCCTGTTATATCTTCCGTATTTAAATCTTTAATCTTGTAAGTCAAAGGATTGGAATAAATTATTTGATCTATAACGAATATTTCACGAGTCCAGTTGTTTGCATACTTGTTACCAAATGTCTTTTTAACTTTAAAAATTCTAACACGATTACCAATTTAAAAATCCTGACTTATATTTAGTTGATGAGCTCTGTAAATTCGTTCAAGAATATTCTTCTCGTCAATCTTTTTCACATCTACAGGTTTCATAGCGATTGTTCTGTGTTTACTGTTATTATATTCATCGATCATTAATTTTAAGCTATCGATCCATCTGTACGTCCCTTTTATTAAAAAAATTAAACGCATTTTACCGTTGAGCGTTCTGTTGAATCTTTCTACTATAGCGGACTTCTCTGCGTTTTCAGTGTGATACATTTTAATATTATAAAAGTTTTAAAATTTATTCTTAAATTCTAATCCTTTATCCGTGTGCAACAAGTTAGGCGCGCTATGAGACACCTTTACAGCTCGTTTAATATTTTTTTTCGAAACATTTGCCACCTCTATTCCACTTTTCTTTTTTAAAGGTTCGCTCCACACAAACTTTGAAAATGTATCGATAACGTTCAGTATGTAATTGTACCCATCATTAACATTGACATACTCCCGCATCAATATCAGATCTGCAGCCCATAAATCATCGATTCCCAAAGTAACAATCTGTCTTTTATCGAATCTTTTACGGACAGGTTGATTTAACATCATATGTACTTGTATACTTTTCATTATGGTTAGGTTGTCGCTCTAACAAGAACGGTTGTTTGACCTCGTCGGATTTAACAAATTTACTTTAATTCGTCTTGCAAATCTTACACTTTGCAGCTATTCTCCAGAGACCGTTCATAGTTTGAACATGGTCAGCTTTTATATTCTGAGTCTTCTTTTTACATTTATGGCAGTATATAGCTTGTTTAATGATCTCCATAGAATACAACTACCTTATTGTTTAATTTAAGTAATTTCCCATCTTTTGCATTTCGTATCTCTAATCTAAAGACATCAATTTTCTGAATAAAGTTCTTTAAAGGTACGTATATAATTCTACCTGGAATCGTAATATATTTAACTACCCCCGCTCCAACATAGCATGGGTAGAGGATATCCTTCTCTTTATTAACGTGTTCATTTGTTCCATGATTAACTAATGAAGGTTGTACTAAATTACAATGAACTTCTACATTCATTATGTATTTTGCAGGTTCATTCAATTCAAATTCGAGATCCAATAATGCAATACAATATTTCTTTGCAGGATCTAAATGCATGGGATGTTCTAACCACAAATTCAGCACTGAAGTGTTATTACCTCTAAGCTTTATAAGTTTCATTTTCACTATGTTATTAATATATTCATAATAGCTAATTCTTTGAAATCCTCCAATGACCCCAGGGCAGTGTGTCTATTTTATTATTTAGAATGAACCGCTTATCATCATCCGTGCTAATCTCAAGTTTTGTCTGTCTGATGGAATAGATCGAATGTTTATCACTCCTGATCAAATCTTGAGTTTGATGCTCTATCTTACCGTCGAACAAACACGATTTCAAGTTGTACAGGTAGATTGTTTTCTTCACAACGCTTCGTTTTATTACTCCTTTACATTTAACGAAATCCTTGTTAATGTATGAGTACGCATACAACTTGTATCGTAATCCGCAGAACTCCTGCGCAGGCAATCCATTAAGTTCGTCTTTGAACTTAAAGATAACGTTCTTGTTTGAATCTGTGTAGCAGTAGTGATCTTTCTGGAATTTATGAGTATCAAACACCTCAATATGTTCTTTCATTATCGCAGCCGGTTCTTTAGTTGTCAGTAGGAAGAACGAGTCTGAGTCAATGTATGCTAGTTCGATTGTTAAATCGTAACGTTTCAACTTGTTATAGTAAAAATCGTACATGACATTTTTCGATACCTCCAACACAGTGAATCCTTCGTATATAGGTTTATCAAGCCTGATTTTTTGTTTATCCATATGACAGGCCAGGAAATCTTAATCGAACATTGTGTATCTACTGAACGTTGATCGTTTTGCGAATTTTTTCGCTCGCTCCTCGTTGCACAGTTTTATAACATTTCTCAACCGAACATTCTCCATTGATTTTCCGAATACCGAGTTGTTCATCAACTTGTAAAAATCCTTCTCGAATTCATTCGCACTCTCAGCCCGCTTTTGAGTATTCATATCGATATACTGTTTCATAAACGGCTTTTGTTCAAACTCTACGCATCTTTTAATCCGTTTCAAAACCATACCGTGCTCGAGATATTGTTGTAAATCTCTAATATCACTTCGTAATTTCTTTTATCTAGTACAGTTGTACAAAGTTTTTCGTTGTAGTGCTCGGGTGCTAGTGGAAGATCTTTATGTTTATCGTGCAAATGTTCTGGATAGTCAAATCAACTACATTATAGTTTTGTATCAAACAGATCCATTCGTTTATTGATTTTGATGTATGGTCCACCCACTTGAATCCTTTGTAAGGGAGAGATTCCGAAAAAGCGTATCCGTACAAATTGTTTGCGTCAATGTACCACAGATAATTTTCTTCTTTTTTTGCAGGATTATAATCTTTAACGAGCGGATTGTTTGCTTTTATGTATCGCTTTGTGCATTGGATATTAAACCACGGATACCTTTTTCCAACATTAGATATATATCGTAGTCGCTGATTAAATCCAGCGATATCCCCGTCTGTTTTAACATTGCGTCCAGGCTAGTCCAGGTGCTGTGAGGTAATGTGCAGGATCGAGCTTATATGTTTTCAAGCAAACGTTTCTGAATTTTTCGAACACATCAGCGAGTAAAACAACATCCAGTACATTGTACAAGTCCGAGTACCTACCTAAAGTTGTCATTTGAGTTTATCCCAGACTTTGATGTAATGTTGATAATCACTGTCGCTCAAGTGCTCACCATTCAGTTCGTTGTAGAATGCTTCGTGAGGTAGGATTTGATCTTCATCTAACTTGCTTAGATTGCTGATGTAGTCGTACGGGAATACTCCTTTCCTCCTGAGTAAATCGAACATTTCATTTTCTTCTTATTCAATATATTCGTTATTTTTTACGAACCGGTGGAGATGGTTGAAGTCGTCTTTTTGAAGATTACTTACAAGTTTTTCCAGGGCTGAATTCATATGTTGGAACGTGTCAACGAAACTGAAGTATAACCACATACCCTGTAGTTTATCGTTATCCATGTCAATAACCTTCTTTTTAATGTTGATGTACGTCTCGTCGGTACAAGCAATTACTATTGTTTCCAGAGCATCACCGCCGTACTGGAATATATCTTTTTTAAACAAGTGAGCATCGTAACGGGAGAGATTATGGCAAAACACAGGGATTTTCGCAGATAACTGTCTATTCAAATTACAGCTTAGGTGCGCTGGCCCCAGGTACTTTGATGTTAGATGGCAATGATCTCTCACTTTATCATTCGGTTTTAAAATAGGCTTCTCACAAATATGACATTGGGTTGTTGAATGGTATTTTTTATAGTCCTCCTCCAACATAACAAATGGTTGGATAGTAGTATATTTTTTATCGATTAAATACATTACACTGAACAGTTCTTGAACGAGCATCTTAGGAACAGTGGTGAGCTCGTCTTTATTTTTCGCTCTGTAGGTAACGGGGCGGAACCTTTCGTTGTTTACGCATGAAACCAGATATACGGTATATCCATACAGTGTATGCATTTTTCGTTTTCTAGTATTAGCATCGTTATCAGTTTCTTCTTTTACAGATTCCAACAAGCATTCAAAATTGATGTATATCGCGTACGGGTGGTCGAACTTATAATAATGATTTTTAAATTCCGCTTGTGTACCTGGTTTAGGCATTATTGGTTTCATAGGATCATGAATCTTACAATCAATCATATGTTCAATCAGTTTATTTTCTTGTAAAAAGTGGGACAGGCAGCGTCTGCAGATGAACGTAGCATGATCATGTTTACTAATCTGGAACTAACCAATCTGCTCAAATTTGTGATGTACACGTAATGTGATTTATCTTTTTTCTGGATGTATAGGAGATCAATTTCTTTTTCAGCATCGCACCGATCAGATATCCTTAGAAGGTTAATTTTATACCCTGCATCGAAAACGTATACTTTAATCGCCATTGAGGGGTAGCCTTCATATCCTTTGGTAGATTTTTTCTCAAACTTAGTTATATCTTTTATTTTCATAAGGTATTCAAATCCCTTGAAGAGTTCATCGTTAATCCGATTTTCATATTTGCTTAAGCGTTGTGGGTCTTTGTTTGGAGTTTCCAGAGTGCAGAGGACCGAATACACGAAGCAGTAGTTATTTTCTTTGTTCTCGATGTTTATACTCGCTTTCCTATCCTTGATTTTCTTTGGTAATTCAATATATGAGCTGCCGGCTAACGGTTTGAATTTGTTTAGTTTCAGTATTAACCTGGTACATCTTCTTAGAACCCAGCCTGACCCTCTCGATGGTTGATGTCGAGGTTCTCTTGCTATCAGGTCTTTAAATTTTCCTTTCACAAACTCTGTTACATCATTTTCTCTATGCATTTCAGCCGCTTTGGTGTTATAAGTCATAGTGCAGAACTGTTCCTCTTCATCAGGCCGATGTCTCGTATACCCACATTCCAAAACCAACTGTAATTTTGCTGATATTCTTTGTTGTTTTCTTTCTTCCAGTAACCCATCTCCTTCCTCTCTCAGTTTTATCAGAGTTTCATCTCCTTTAACTATAGATTTCCGTATGCCTTCTAACCTTATTTTTCGTTCTTCAATCTCTACACTCAACCGTTCTTCTTCTTTAATTCCTTTAACTTTAGTTTCATACCGTTCTTCCATTTCATCTTTTGCTTTTAAGATCCCTGATTTTTCTCGAAGTTTTTGTTCTTTTCTTTCAGCTACTCGACGTTTTCTTTCAGATTTCATTTTCTCTAGAGGATCAGGCCATTTCACATTATAGTTAAATTCTTCATCTTCTTTTTCTTCTTTTTTATTGGCAGGTGTAGGTAATGTTGGTTTTGTAGAGTCAGGAATCTTATTATCAAACACATGTGCAATCAGTAATTTTTTGTTAGGAATAGTTTTGCAACGGTGAAGAGCCATTGCTGGCGGAGCGAGAACTACACCACATTTTTGGCATTTGGATTTTATAATCGGAGGTCTAATTTTATATTCCATGTCTCGCTCTTTGTTACTCTCATTATCATTACCATTATTACTATCAGGATCGCCGATGAAATATGATTTATTATTAGTTTCATTAGAATAGATGGAACTATGTTTTTTTATCTAGTTGTCTAGTATATGCAGATAGTAGTTTATTAATACTAATACACTCATCATCTTCATCAACAACTTATAACTCTTTAGGTTTTATTTTATACGGTGCTCTAACTTGAAATTCTCCGGTTGCGATTGATATACATTTCTTAGTTTTCTTATGACGAGCCATATTTTTGAGAAAAACCATTTCCCACATACAGAGCAAGTACTTTTCTCCACCTTACATTCTTGAAGAGGATTTGAGAATGATGTAGTAGTAGTGCGTTTATTCAAATGTATTTTCGTTTTGATATGTTTAACCCAATATGCCTTCGTTATACTTTTATTACACACATCACAATGTACTACAGGTTTATTTGAACTGTTATTATTTATATTGATTTTATTATTTTTATTAGTTTTATTATTTTTATTTTTACTATGACTTTTAAATGAGTGAGAACTTATACTATTTTTTTCAGGAATGGAGGATAACCTAATTGACTTAGTCTTTTTCTTCTTTTGACAGTTCTATATCAAAAATTTGAGTTTTGTCAAAGTTTTTCGTTCTTGTATTACAGTTTCGAGTCTCTTTTATTTTGCTCCTTTTTAGTGATTACTTTCTACACTAAAGTACTTCTTAGGCCGCTACTAACCGTGGTCAACCAGTAGTATAGTTGCCTCAAAACGTAGAGAGACACCCCCTCAGGTAGAACAGACCTTCCTAATCACCTGCTGACAAACAATGCCTTTGTTAGAAGCGGGCACCCAGAACCACCGGAATCCGCCTGCTATTCCAAGAAATTCTGTGTCAAACAATAATTTGCTAACAATTTATACATTAGGCCTACATTATTGAATGACGGCTCATTTTTTAGTCTTGCTTAGATGAATAAAAACAACTAGAATCACAGTTCTACGAC
The DNA here is from genome assembly GCA_018207615.1 of Philaenus spumarius. Taxonomy (NCBI): domain Eukaryota; kingdom Metazoa; phylum Arthropoda; class Insecta; order Hemiptera; family Aphrophoridae; genus Philaenus; species Philaenus spumarius. The sequence continues at coordinate 328,506 of JAGFPH010001136.1, forward strand.
GTACCGTTCCTGACATAACAGAGCCCGTGATGTGATGGTGAAAGTTAAGCGACAACTGTTATTTCGGTAACGGTACGTCTTAGAACTGTGATTCAAATTTGTTTTTCTTCTGCTAACAAAAAAACCTAATGTTACTCATACTAGAGATAATTAACATTAATAACATCTACTAAACACACTATAACTTTTTTCTGAAAACCCATAACACTCATTTCAGAACACTATAATTTTACATCTGGCTACCATTAATAATTGAAATCAACACAAAATCTCACAACTACTCACTCAAACACGTTTCAGCTACAATGTCGCCATCTTCGGTGATGCTAGAGCTACATTAACCAAACTATTTGGATTATTGTAACTTGTGCAATTGAAAATGGCGACAATGTGGTTGAAAGACGTTTGAGTTAGTATACGTTTTAGTTGTGAGATTTTGTATTCAAGTTTTATTCTGTCAAGTTATATACTCACAAGTCCAGCTCAATAGTTATTTATTAAAATCAAGTTACGTACAAAGTATCAAGTTCTTGGGTAGTTTACTCTTTAATTCAATTGGTTCCATATGTGTTGTTTCATGAAGATTACCTTAATATTCTACGTTTTAAAGATAATTTTTGTTTTTAAAATCACTTTCTGCACTTGTTTACAAACATTTAAAAAAGTAAAAACAGGTAATATTGTTCAGACACTTGATATTTCTGGTCCGCTTATAATTTTTTTTAAAATTTTTTCCAATGGTATAATAAGTGAAAATTTATTTTGAAAAATTATAATTTTGGTAGAATTATATATGCAAATATGTGCACGATATGTGCATTTATAAAATAGAAAAGAATTAAAATGTAAACTTTATGCTTTGTTGAGAAATTTAAACAAATGTTTTAAAGAAATATGTTAATTATTTTCAAATATAAATTTAGTTTAAAATTATTTATTTATATTTCCTGATACCAATTAAATCGGTTAATTTTCATTGAAAAAATATGTTTTTTGTTTAAAATTTGGGACATAACAATAGAACCTCTCTGTTGGGCGAGACTGCGTCGATTTGGTGTCTCGACCTACTGTCGCCGCAAACTTTGCAGTGTATATTTCATTCAACTCAGGTTCGTTTGCCTACAGGAAAATTATATTTGAATTAACATATGGCCACACATGACCAAAGAAACAGCATTTTCTGATTCCTTTCCTGAAAGTCATTAATCTCAATAAATAAGATGCCAAAGAGAAATTAAAATGCCCATGTGGTTGACTGAAAAAATCAAAAGTATTAAAGTAAAATAGATAAATGTTTAATAGATTTGTGTAAAGAAAATATATTATTATTCTTACATCAAAAAATATATATATTTTGCTAAATCTGCAGATTGGGGGGTAAACGTAGGGTAAAGTGACTGATCAGTTTCAACTCACCACCCAGTTTTTATTGTATTTGTCAAGCGTTTCGGGGCTTGTATCCCATCTTGAGACACAATATATATAAATAACTCAACCAAGTTCATCAAACATTAAAATTTAAATAAAGTTTCTTACCTTGTTTCCGTCAAGTTACCACTTTTTTGTATTTTTTAAGCGTTTCGGATCTTGTATCCCATCTTCAGACACAATATATATAAATTACTCAACCGAGGTCGTCAACATAAACATTTAAATAAAGTTTCTTACCTTGTTTGAGTCAAGATACCACTTTTTTGTATTTGTTAAGCGTTTCGGATCTTGTATCCAATTTTCAGACACAATATATATATAAAATACTCAACCGAGGTCGTCAA
>JAGFPH010001137.1:1705-20399 GCA_018207615.1 Philaenus spumarius
CTCTGAAAGACAATGTGCTTCCTCATTTCGTAAGTTATGTTAAAATATAGAAGTTTACACAACTTCTACCGTGTGGTCTTAAGCACACCTAGATTTTTCATTGTATAGGGGTAGCTACCCCATTAGATATATTTGTTTGTAGAGACCATATTCTCTAAAAATCCTAGTACTAATATGTGTAAATTGTGAAATTGTATTGAAATTAGTTGAGTAGTTTTTGAGAATATATAAAAAATAAATATACGGATTACTATTTAATTTTAAGGGTAGTTATTCCATTTCATCCCTTTGACTTAAGTAATCAAAGTGCAAATAGTTTTTTATAGACACTTTAAAAATAATATTAAATAATTTTAGCTTTAGGCCTATAGCTTTGTAAAGATACCAAAATTCGTATTTATTCTTAAAGCAGTTGGTAAATCATATCAGGGATCATATCATTAGTATCAGTCCCTGATATTCATAATCATAAAAAAAGGAAACACATAGCCCATTATATTCATATACCATTTCAAAACATTAGTAATAAGATTTCATCATGATATGTAAAAAAACCCATATAGGCTTAAGTGAAGGACAAAGAATATGTAAAAGGGAGAAAGAAGAAATAATAATGTTGAGGAGGAAGAAGAGGAAGATAGTTGCAAAAGAGAGGAAGAAGAAGGTAATCAATTGTAGGAGAGTTTGTTACTAGCTTTGTTGGAGAGCAGTTGATTTTAGTTTATGGCAGACATTTTTAAAAACCTACAACATTCATCTGCTAAATTGAAACCAGAAGAAATAGTATCAAGTACAGTATAGGCCTATAAAAAATGTAAGAATAGAATATCAAAAATTTAATATCCACCAAGACATTTGGGTGAGTCAACTAAATTAGTAATCACAAAACATCAGATCTGCAGACTTCTGTTACAAAATGCATACCTATTCAAAAGTACCAACCAAATAGCATCATTAACTTCCTCAATCAAAAAAATCAACCAAAGGACAATCTTATTTTAAGCAGAAAGTATTAATTTAAATTCAAAATTGTAATCACCATTAAATCATCTCATACTAATCAATCACCCTTTCATTAGGCTAAGTAAAGAAATTGCTATTAGTAGTTAAGAGTTTTTGTTAAATTGTTATGTAGGCTATTATAAAATTTTGTGTTACAACTAATGTGATTTATAACCGCTAGCAAGCCGGCAAAAAAAAAGACTTATAAACATTGTTAAAGCCCGAGATAATATACATATGTACGCAATTTGTATCATTAATTAAATAAATCATTTTCATTGTACCTCTATTTATTGATAAATCGAAGTCACAAATCGAGAAATTCTTATAAGATTAATATTGAACTTAGTAAAACTATAAAATTGGCTTCCAACTAGTGGGGCTTTATAAAAGGAAATTAGTACTATTATAGCTTGTAAGAAGTTAGTTTAATTGATATTTATTGTATAGGAGTGGCAATTCAATATCAACTCCTTAGACGGTAGTAATGGTTACATATAAACTCTCTTGCCAATGATATGCGAAGCTGTGATTTTTTTGGGAAATCGGTCGAATAGTTTTTGAGTCTATAGAGGAAGAAGAAACAAAGAAACATTAATTTATATATTGAGAGAGACATATCTTGAAGAAAAAATGTTCATTTATCATTTTTGTAATCTACGAATTACATTTTAGAAGTTCGTGAACAACTTCCCGCAAATTACAAGAGATTGTCTTCAAAATTTGAAGAGATGTTCGTACAACTGCAGTGTGTATTTAAACGTTTCGTCCTTGTATTGCACACTTTTAATAATGAAATGTTACCAAAATATCCGGGTTAGATATACGGCACTGCAGTGAGGCTTAATTTAACTGCTAGCATGATGTTATCACTCTACACACTGCCTTTAACTTTAAGATACTTTATCCAGCAATCAACATGAATCCCATGTCTGCATGCAATAAGCTTTCAACATGCAAGCACCCTTCACACACAAGTTGCAGATATTCTTTAAATGTTAGGGCAATTGTTTGTTTGAGGGATAACTAGTCATGGGCGCCTAGCTCCCACGGAAAGGAAAATATGTAAATTTTAACTGTAGTCAAAAATTTTTTTAAAGAGATTAGCACTAAAATATCTTTTAAATGTTATGTGCCGTTTGATTTTACATATACTTATTTTATTTTTTACAAGAGTTCAAGCATGAGCTGCTAGGTCACTACTTGGTGCGGCCTCTAGGAGTGTTATTGGTCTTTGCTTATTCACTGACGGTGTAAAGGTATAGACTCAATGCAGTGTTGGTTAATATTTCACCTGAACATCCAAATTGTCTTCCCAAATTTTAAGAGTTTTCTTGGGGAGGTCAAAAATATATCCCTGGACTCCTTTTTCCGAAGGAACTCGTTCACTGCTACGCAAATTTCGTACTTCCTATGCTAGGAGCTGACCTTTTATATTTTATATTCATAGTCTAAATCAATATTAATTACTTTATTTTTTATTTTTGAACCTTTCTACGTAATAATCACTAATATTTTAAAGCGGACGCACATGTGCGGCCTACCATATAGGTTTAAAATTGGCGTGCGAAGCACGCAATGCATTATTTATTGAAAATACTCCCAATACGGAGGTTGGAGTGCAATGCACTGTGCGTCGGTCGGCCGCTTCTTATAGTGTTCAGTGTCAAGCTCACATGTGCGTCCTTAGCAGTGAACTTGTTAGCCCCATCCCTCGGCCTACCCCCCCCCCCCCCCAGAAGATATCATATGGGCGCCCATGTAACTAGTATGCCTATCAGTAGCATCAGTAAAACTAAAATGAACTGCATTTTATGAGATTTAAATACCATTTTCAAAAACAGAAGCCAACTATATTGGTTTGCCTTGTTATTTCAATCTCTTGATACGACTGATATTTTCGTAACTACAATGGCACAAATTTTAAAAACAAATTAACATTTTGAAATGCTTCTAAAAAAAAAAAAAACTGAAACACAATTAAAACAATCCTTGACCATGATGCAATGCAAGTCACCTTGAAACTAACCTCTTAGTGAGAAGCGGTTGCGTTTCCGGTTGCTTTCTCGTTTACTGGAGCAGACCCTTAAGCAGGAAGTCTGAATCAACTGTTTATCTGTTATTTTATTACACCATTTTTAATACGTTAAAATATTTAAATGGCACAACTAATTAACGAATTTCCATAGGAAATAAGAGCAATTGCAGTGACTCTTATGATGAGACCTTAGGTTGGGAGTGGTCCATGAGCAGCGATCATGATAACCAGAACACGTTTTGGAGTGTCATAAAAAACTGTATCAACTCCTATAAAAGCCGTTACTAATTATATACATAAATGTATTTACGTCTTCGCACACTAACGGCAGAAATATATTCCGATTCGGACCAAATTTGGTATACTCGTTGGGTTTCCAGGATGGCTAGTAGTGAAATTCTCTGACTTTTCCCTGACTAAATAACTTTTTCCCTGACCAGTTTTAGAAAAAGCACAAACAAAACCATGCTAATTTTATTTTAGTAAATCAATCAAATTATATTGGTGAGCAAATAAATGTTTAGGGAATTAATTAAATATTTAAGTAAACCCGGTAATATTATAACAGTTCAATATTTAAGACTATCTATGTTACTGTACCAACCACCAGCAGTTGCAAATTACACATTTAGGCTAACAACAGACGAGACACCGGTGTACGGTACACTAGTGTACGGGACACTAAATGTACTATCAATTAAATGTGTGTCAACAGATGAGACACTGAGTAGCGCGCTACCAGATTCTGTGGCTCTACGGTGTCTCTCCCCGCGAGAAGCTGGCAGTGTCCCGTACACCGGTGTCTCGTCTGTTGTTAGCCTTATGACTATAAATATTAAATTAAACATTGAATTACTCAAATTATATTTTATTATATTATAACAAAAGAAATAACTAGTTGGTTTCTGTAATCCAACTACCGGTACTGATTTGCATTGAATATTTAATTAATTGATATAAAGATACCCAAATTCGAAAACGTTTAATAATAAAACTAACATTTTTAGAAACCGCACGTTAGGGAAAGATTTCAAGGTAAGGGTGTTCACGGCAAGTGCATTGGGACAAGCTGCCACAATCACTCCCGTAACTTGTCGATAATTGTTTTTACGTATCAGAATACGCAGTTTTCTTATTGATTAATTTTAAAGTTAATTTTATCTTTAATGTTTATTTTCTCAATTAAAAATTGTATTAATCTATGATTTTAAATAGTTATTTTTAACTATTTTCCTTAGAAATGTTATTTTTTCCTAACCTTAACCAAAATTCCCTGATTTTTCCAGAAAAGTAAAATTCCCTGACTTTTCCAGGTTTTCCCTGTCACTAGCCACCCTGGTTTCTAAGACACTCGGATGAGTTTGTTAGCTAAAAACCACACAATGAAAGCTAGTTTTCTCACAGAAAGTAAAAGTTTTTTAGATTTTACGTACTAGAATGACACTTTTTTTGAGTTTTATCTAAAAAGTAAATATAGGACATTATTCTTCACATTTTACTTTTTACACGACCTTATAAGACTTTGGGCGTTTTTTTTATAATGAAATTTACGTTCTCTGGACGATAGGGAACTCATACTTTAAACAATTTGGCAATTCCAAATATGTGACCACAATAAGAAAAGATTTTGCACAATAGCAACACATGTTTGTTTAAATTCGTTAACATAGCAACCAACTTAGCAAATTTAGAATCAGTTTATTATGCGTTAAACCAACAACGTTTTTAGGTTAGATTACGAAACTAAAAGCAAACACAAACAAAAATCTACGAAAAATGATTGCATTCAATTCAAACATCTGTTGTAATTTATTACGAAAAAAACGGCTGATTTGGATCGAAAATTTAACATAATTTTAGGTTAGGCCTACAATGGACCAAAACACGTTTATTTGCAACCAATTTTGCAAATTTAGAATCAGGTAATTATTCTGCACGACTAACTGTTTTTTTTTTAGATTAGGCAAAAGCAAACAAAAGGCTTAGGCCTACTGTATTAAAAGTTAAACATCTTGTGTTACATTCTTATATATTATTTCTCAAAGGCATTTTTTTTTATCGTTAAGCGATATCTCCCTTAATTCTTCAGCAAAATTAATTATTCAAGCATCATTTTAAAAAGCTTATGTTCCTAGCTATTGACGAAAAATAGACAAACAGCTTAAAATGCATGTTTTAGTTACAAAAATTAATTTAAAAACGTTTTTTATTATAGCCTACTTAATATTGTTTCTAATTAAAGGCACCGTCTATTAACAACCTGTTTAACTAACATGACAGCTGTTATTTGAATTGTTTACATTCTATAAGCAATTAGTGTAATCTATCATATAAATCAATCAAATTAAACCAACGTAAATTACTTAATTAAATCAATGTATTAAATCAGGTAAGTAGGCCTATTTGCGAAATATTCGTTTCGATATATATTGTTGCCTTTAGTTGGTAATATCAAAATTTTTTTGAAATATTTATTATTGATTATTTATGTATTAATGGTGAAAATACAACGCATGCCGTAATTGGAATTATTTGGGGATGTTCGTGTCTATTTAGATCTACATCTTACTGTTATAAATCAATGCTGAATTTCCGTGAAAATATCAGAGTATAAAATACATTGGTCGCCACCGGGGTTGGTGTTCGAAACGAATAAGGGCGGAACTTCTAGTGTATATATATATAAGCAATTATTTATTAACCTGTGTAACTGATTTTCAAATTATATTAAATGGTTATTATAACTCAAAACTATTGCATCAATTTTAAAATAATTTTTTTACATTAGTGTACAATTTTGGATCCTGGAAGGCAGGCCTCCATTGCTACCCGATCTGCACAACGTGCGAAGGGCTGTGTGAAAACGTCGAGAAGACATCAATGACATAGTTGACGAAGAGGCAGAAGAAAGAGGTGTGGAAGGTATGTCTAATTTTACAATATATTTCGTAATCATACATTTAAATTGTGAACTAAGCAGTACATTGGTTTACGCATAGTTTATCCATTCTTTCCATAAATTATTTTTTATAAAGAATTAATGCGTTCTTCAGAAAATACTGGGCTTCTGGTAAAAAGAAACATTAGTTACTTTATCGACTTAATTACAATTAATTCGTAAGAAAACAATACAAAAATATAACAAAATAAAAAAGCATTTTACTAGACGGGTTACAAATAAATTAAACTATTTTAAATTTATGCTATTGTAATATTTTCCCAACTCAACTGGGATAAACATTGCAAATAACAGATAAATTAAAAAAAATTAAACCCCGAACGGCTGAACTGATTTTCTTGTATCATAGCTGTACTAAGAGCACTCTCGATCAAGACAAATTCCAATGAAAAAAAACTAAATCAAAATCGGTTTATTTATTTGGAAGCTACGATGCCACAGACACACACGTTAAACTTTTAACACCCCTCTTTTTGCTACTATTCGAAGGGTTGAAAATAAATGGGTCTATATGTTTACTGGTAATAATCGTAAACATATAACGATATAACGGTATGTTTTAACTACTGTAGGCCTAACCTAAAAACACAGCTTCTCAGTCGTTTTGACAAATCAGCTGATTTATAAATTGAAAATTTTACTTGTAAAACTAATGTTATTATAAACCTTTTTTATTGTGAAACAGAAATTACTTGCATTTGTGGATTTTTCAAATCACCATTTTGTATTTGAATGAGATAAGCACCCCCAGTTTTTGGAATTTTTAACAAAACATACTTTCATCTCTTCTTGAGATAGGATCAAAGTTGTTATTTTCGCACCACCTATTTCATTTCCAGATGAACAAGTCAATACGAAACAAACAACCCGAACCTGGGCGAGGATCCTCCGCCTTCAAAGAACCTAAGCCAGGACTCTCTAAAACGACAACGTCTAACATAATAATGTATAATCATAATATGTGATGTATAAAGTAATAATATAATACTAATACATAATATAATCATATAATCATAATACTATAATAATACTACTATAATAATCATAATACTATAATATATAATCATAATATGTAATAATTTTTCAAGATTTTCGTTGTAATTTCAACTTTGTGTAACTAAATTGTATAATTTCGGACTTCATGTAACTTGAACATTATTATATTTATTTTTTTAAAAAAAACCTTTTACCTTCACATATTTTTATGATCTAAATAAGGTATATGCAGAGAACAGCAAGGAATTCACTAATTGACAACGTTTAATATAATAATTAAATTAAAGTTTTGGAGATGAAAATGTGGGTTTTTGGGGAGACAGGCGAAATACGCCAATTTTCTATTAGCGCTTAAGCCCAAACGGTTCGTCGGAGAAAATAACCTCTGGAATGAAATTTGAATTAAATTTTATGTACATTCTTTTTTAATAGGAAGATTATTTACGAAAAGTTGATAGTTTTCGAGATATAAGCAAATAACCGCCAAAACATGATATTTTTACATGTTTTTGCAATGTTTTCAATGTTGCGTCATGAAACTTAGTAGGCAAACCTCAGATTCGGATTCAGCACCCCAAAAAACATATAAAATGGAAGAAACCAAAACTACCCCAAAACGTTCCTGCGAAAAACACAATTTGACTGGATTACATAGATAGGGTTAGTGTTCAAGTAAACAACTGACGGAAAATTGGCTGCCACTGAACATTTTCATAAAATCGTAAATTTTGATTTCGCAGACATTTATTGTTAAAACCTGTGCAACCAGATAATCGTAGCGTTGAGCCTATTGATTTAGCATAGCAATGTTATGCATGTAAATCAGTCCCACTGGGTGTTTCTAGGTCAATAGCATACAGGTATTGTTATTCCATACGCGACTGTTCTGTATCCCTCGCACCTTGATTACTGCTTTCATACGTGTGCACACTTTCCGTAAATATTCCGTATTTGACTGAGTAAGGTGGTTTGATATCCTCACAACTGTAACCAATGCTACGAGAAACATTGGCTTATAATTAAAACATTTTTAAAATAACACACAAAAAAACATCTAAAAAGTTATCGGTTGAATAGACTTTCATGAATCATAGCTAAGAACACTCTCGATCAAGTCACCTTTCAAACAAAACAAAAACAAAATCAAAATCGGTTCAACCAATTGGAAACTACGATACACAAGTTAATTATGACACCCCTATGTTTGCGTCAGTGGTTAAAAACGGGCTCTTTACAACTAAAGCTGGTTGCGCTAGGATCTAAATAAACAAAAACAATTATAAGTAAAGCAGATTCAAATCAACGTTAAACCTCGTAAATTAAACCACGCTGCAGAAAATAATAAGTTTTAATATTAACAATTGTAGTTTATTCAAGGTCATTAATTAATCGAAATTGTCATACTTGAATAACTTAGCAGAATAAAATAGCTAAAATTTTAGGATAACAGAATGACCGAGAGGTTGAAGGTGCTCGTCCAATCCGCTTCTTTGGTTTGCGATGTTATTCAGACCTCGCCGATGTGACTGTAAGCACAGACTATAGAATTTCTATAGTCTGTGCTGTAAGTACACTTACGTTTCGTTATCCCATTTAGAAGAATAACATAGCTGACATTTTAAGATTGCAGAATGGCCGAGAGGTTAAAAGTGTTCGTCCAATTTGCTGCTTTGGTTTGCGATGTTACTTTTAGACGTCACCGATGTGACTGACAAATAAATTTTAGTTTAGTTATCCAATTTAGGAGAATAAAATAGCTATCATATCAGAATAGCAGAATGGCTGAGAAGTTAAAGGCGCTCTTCTAGACCTCTTTATTGGCTTTCGATTTTGTTTTAATCCAATCGGAAAAATAAATAAATCCTCAATTTACTTTACGTTATATGTTCAAAATGTTCGAAACGTCAATGTAAAAATTGAAATGTACTTTTAAATAAATTATAAATATTTTGCACGAAAAAAGTACTTTCCAAATATGTTGTAATAGGTTTAACAGCCCGTTTATTTGTGACCCATTTCATATAACGGACACATAGTTAAAAGTCTTTGAGCATATTTCAGTACAAATAATGAACTTCACGTTCTCAAACGATAGGGATCACTCTTACCTCAATGAGTATCACAAAATAAGAAAAATTTTTGTTGCATGATGGAAAATGTACTTTTAATAGAAATGTAAGAGATAAAACCGATCACAAACTTGCTATTTAAACAGCTGTAACTCAAAATCTGTTAAGATCACCGATTTAGAAAAATAATTCTTACACAAATATCTTTCTATCTTTAATTTGAAAATATATCCTACGAGAGAATAATTAATGACTGTTTACCTGTCGTTTGACTTTGTATAGCTTGATTACAACGCGTTTCGAAATCGTAACCCCCTCTTTAGGTAATCACTCATTTGGAGGTCGTCATTTACGCATTACAACAGTTATATACATACTACAAGCGGGATGGTGCTCAAAAATATTGTTCGATCGATGTGCAGAGATATTTTTTAGTGTAAAAATTACTCTCCCAAACGGAGTGATAACCACTAAACACGGTTTAATCAAAGACACGATGAAAAAACAGGTAGTGTGTAAGCAATTATTTTCTAAACTGTATAATATATGTCCAATTACATGAAAGAGACAACAAAAAAAAATATGAAAATCAAATATAGGTTATTGAAGTACACTGTAAATAGTGTGGCGTAACTTTTCACCATTTAGGGTGTTCAAATGTCACCCAAAAATGTCAATAACACACCTTATAGGTGTTTTGAGTAACCTTTACACCATAAGGGTGAAATGTTCGACCTAAGGGTGTATGAATTACACCCCAAAGGTGTGATAGGGATGTAAATAGGTGATAAGGTGATGGAATACTCTTTGAGGGTGTATTTAAATGGTATTAAATTGCACCCATTTGGTGGAAGGTCTCATCTATTGGTGGAAATATCCCAGCTAGGGTGAGAAGGTTTAATCCCAAAGGTGCAACGATGACGGCAAAGGTGAAAATAGGGTGTTCATTTAGTAAGAAAGGGCGCATGCTCAGTGAGAATAAAATGGACTTTGTATGGAACACGGCTGAAAGACGGAACTTGAGGTTATGAAATGATGGAATAGGGAACGGTGTAGTAAAAATATCTACTGAGACGTAGACGGAATATTGGCAAGGTAAGAATCTAACCTGTAATCTTTTATTCGCCCTTTCGTTGTTTATGATAAAGGGGTAAAGTAAACATAACACTACTCATTTCAAACATAAATAAGTAACAAAAAAAGCTCAAACAACTGTTTAATTTTTTACAGTTTTCAGAAAAACTCGAAATTTGCGACGTCTGCATTGATATAGTATGATATCATATAGTAGACCTTTCACATGTTATTCTAAAGTCTCGCCTATACAAACTATACAGACTAACGTAGTACCGAGCTAAGTAATTACAAACATCTCACGAATACAAACCATACTGGCTTACTTAATTAGAACCAAGCAAACTTCCTATAACCACTCATAGATGGCGCTAACTATCTTTTACTTTACACAAATATTTATACCGATAGTAAAGTAACTGAAGTTTTGTTAATTTGTCAGTTTTCTTTCATGAAGCCGTAGTCTAGTGGTAACGAAGCGTCTTTCTGATCAGAAGATGCCGAGTTCGAATCTAGGCTAGGGAGACCAGATATCTAATCATATCTCTTTCATGTAGCCGTAGTCTAGTGGTAACGAAGCGTCTTTCTGATCAGAAGATGCCGAGTTCGAATCTAGGCTAGGGAGACCAGATATCTAATCATATCTGTGGTTTGAGGGTAGGAGGGCGGAAGTAAAGCAAACGGTGGTTGGCTCGCTTCCAAGCTGACGGGATATGACTAGATATCTGGTCTCCGGCTGGGGCTGTTTTGCATAATTTTACTTAAAAAATTATATATATATATATATATTTACTAAAAAAAAACCAGGAAATAATACTAAACAATTGATAAGCGATAAGCTTAATATTCATTAATATATTCACACCTTGGGATAGAGGGAGAATATTACTCCTAAGGGTATAATTATAACACCAAGAAGGTGTAACTAGAATGAGAATATTACACCTTATGGAAGAAATATAAATATTACACCCAGAGTGAGCTAAATTTACACCATAATGGACTTGAGTTACACCTTAGGATATTTTGGGAACTTACACCCTTAAGGTGGATTGTAACACCAATGGTTGAAACAAAGCACCTGCCAATTACACCTTGGGGTGGCTCCTACAGCTGCCACCTTTAAGGTGTAACTGCACACCTTTCCTTTTTACAGTGTAGTAAGACAATTATGGCACACTACCATAAAGTGTACTGGTAGTTTTGTTACTAATATCAGCACACAAAGATGTATGCATCAAAAACTTCTGCAAATAATCTCAACCCTCAGGTTAGTGTTCAAATCGTCAATAGTTGTCTCTTAAAATTGTCAAATAGATATAGAATACCTTTTCAGGGCAGTAGTACCGTACAGTTTTAATTTTTTTTTTAAATCACATAATGGCATAACAATTTGTGGGGAGAATAACGTACCAGTTGTTCTTGAATTATAACCAGACGATCGGAGAGCAGAGTTTTATATAAAGTCTATTGATTTTACTATAGCAATATAAATCATCCCACTGAGTGTTTCTAGGTCAATATAATATTGTATTAATATAAATACCTTTTTGGAGTTTCTGCTCGCAGTCCTTTTTGGTCACAGTTTAAATGATGACGCGTTTCGCCTAATTTTCAGGCATTTTTCGAATCACATTAATTCAAAAAAGGACTGCGAGCAGAAACTCCAAAAAGGTATTTATATTAATATAATTCCAGTCCAACAGGGCAAACACAAACAAAATCATATTGTAATTCTATACAGTACTGCTGGTTGTCCCTCTTGGAGGTCGCCACTTGCTTACGTGGACACTTTCTGTAAATACTCTGTATTTGATGAAGTTGGTTTACAAGTTATAAGACCAGAAATAACATAAGTAATATACTCCAACCGAAAACTATAAGGAAGGCTGAAACTAACACAGGAGTCTATAAAATAACTTGTGGAGAGTGTGATTGTTATTACAAAGAACAAACCGGTAGGCAGTTTGGGAAGCGTTTTAAGAAACATTTACTCAATAGGAACGTCAACATAAAATCCAATTACGCACGGTATTTAATTGATAATACACGTAATTGATTTTGAGACTAATTTTACGCCTTGCTTCAATTTCCAGATATCCGCCATTTTTTACAATATAATTCATATCTACATTAAAGAACACTAAAGAATACCGTTGCGTGGCGCCCAATAGGATGGGCTCCCAGCGTTGCCATATCTACTAGCCTCGAACACACCTGGTATTTACCGCTGGAGGCTTGAGCGCACAGTTTAAAGAATTATAAATGCGTTGAGTCAGCCGCGTTCAGTTAGAAGCGTGGGAAGAACGTGACAACGTCGCACTAAGGCGATTGGAGCGTTCAAGGTCTCGGTGTACATAAGCCCGTCCCTCAACGGTATTCTTTCGCGGTCTTTACTGTAGAGATCACTTTTACCGATTGAGTTCAAACTTAGCATGACGTTTAAATTAAGGGGGCGCTTCCCTGCCCGCCATATTGAATCTGATTCCCATAAGAGCAATGCTACAGAATAAGTCATTTTTTCCCGTTAATTCGTGGAATAAATTTAAAAATTTGGTTTCATTTTGAAGTACTGTCATATGCGGATGTTGATTGCCGAATAAATTTTCAGTAACCGTTTTATTGTTTTCATAAACGTATGATATAAATGGTAAAAAATAGTAAACTTTATAAATTTTTTACTCAGTTGCAAAAAGAGATATTGCAAAAATCCTTAGCAATCAACACCCACAATCTATTTTACTTTAAGAAAAAAAATACAGCTTTCGTTTTTTAACAAAAACAGCACAAAAATATGCTTAATAGTGAATGTATGTTTTGGTTATTTAACATTGAAATTGGTACCCAATATCGTAGTTTTGAATGTGGAGAGCCGAGCCTTAACAACGATATATTTTTAGAAAAGTAAGCGATTAAATCCAATAATGCGTTTCAAAATGGCGGCTGTTTGAAAATTTCAAACCTAAATTACCCAAAAGTGGTACATTTTAACAAACAAAACAAAAATGTCAAAACATCTTTGTTGTAGCGCTTTTAATTCCCTATCGTCTGGTGTAACCGTCCAAACAATCGGATGAAGGATAATAGTCAAGTTTAAAAAAAAATAACAGCGAACGTAACCACAATATTATTGTGTTTACTGTTTTGGAATAGGATGCCGGGTTGAACAAACCAATTATTAAACATAATTTAACTATTATCCTTCACTAGATTGTTTTGACAGTTGCACATCCGTTAGGGAATTAAAAGGGCTACAAAAAGGCGTCTTTTGTTTTGTTAAGATTTACGATTTTTGGAAATTCAGGTTGAAGCATTCAAACATCAGCTATTTTTAAACGCATGATTGGATATAATCCCTTACGCCTATATCATTATTAGGTTAAATTTTATGCTAAGTTTGAACTCAATCGGTCAAACAGCTCTCTAGATATGAAATATTTTGTAAAAAAAAAACGATAATCCAAATGGTAAATAATCTGGAAAACGAGATTTTGGAAAAAATTCTATTCTTAATTTTCTCTGTATTTAGATACATACAACTATTTCCTGAAATTTTGTACTTTACTTACGGGACACACTGTATATTACTGTGTTAATATATACAGCAGTTTATTAAGCAACAATAATCATTTAATTGGAGTTTTGTCATTTAAATATCATGGGCGTGTGTGTACGAACAGCTGTCAACAATAAACCCAGATTCAAACATAAACCAGCTGATTACGGCCATCAGCTGTATTACACTTCAACAAATGTTAATCTTCGTAAAAGATGTTATTTTTACTACTTCCAGGATAAGGTTTATCTTGATAAAGGATATAATAATGCACATTTATAACACCAGATTAGATTTAATTAATTAAATAAATATACAATAATTAAAATTAGTTGAATAACTATCCACTTTTCTTTGGCACAGGTCACGTCAGGCTCTGGAATATCTTCTCGAAACGTACTTCACATCTCTTTGTGTTGCGTTGAAAGGCTTGCCTTTGGCTGAATAAGACGGACTTTTATACCAAACAGTTTAGACTGGCAGGGTTTGAAAAGAGCCGATTTCACTAAAGTAGTGTAGTAATTAATTATAAGGGGATGGATGGTAAGGAAAAATTATATTTTTAAAAGCTGTCAACAATTTGCTCAAAACTTTTCGAGGTGGAAAATCTGTAAGTTATAAATTTAATCTATATAAATAAACATGTAAATGTTCGTTTGTTCAAAATCACAAATCTCCGAAAGTTCTTTATCGATTGCTTGACACAACATTACATTCGAATACAAGCATGTTATTATATCCTTTTTTGAAAAACAGCAGCATCTATTAAATAAACATATAAACTAAAATTAAATTGACTAAATATTTAACAAAAATGTGAGCGCTATTAAATATTTTTATTGACTATGATAATAACAGTAATCAGTTGTTTTGCTATAATATTTCCACAATCGGCTGATTTCAATCTTAAAACAATCATTTTTATTTATAACTTTTAAGTTAGGTGTTTGTGAACAACGCCATCAGTTGATGTAAAAACAACACACACTATACTAAATATTTACGGCAATGGGATATAACTAATAATAATTAAATATGTTTATTGTTGGTACAGAAATCAGTTGTTTGCTCTAGTATTTCCGTTAACAACCAGTTTAAAACTTTGAAGCAATTATTTGTATTTCTAACATTTAGGTTAGGTTTTTGTAAAGAGCGCCATCTGTTAGACGTAAAAATAATACAAACTATACTAAATATTGTATGGCTAGTGTACTCCATAATAAATCATTATTAAATTATTATGTTTAGTGTTGGTGCTGCAATCAGCTGTTTGCTCTAATATTTTAATTAACTGCTCATTTCAAAATTTGAAATAATTATTTGTATTTCTAACTTTTATTTTAGGTTTTTTAAGAGCGTCATCTGTTAGACGTAAAAACAATACAAACTATACTAAATATTGTATGGCAATTGTACGCCATAATAAATCATTATTAAATTATTATGTTTAGTGTTGGTACTGCAATCAGCTGTTTCTATTTCCATTTATAACTGCTAATTTCAAAATTTTAAACAATTATTTGTATTTCTAACTTTTAGGTTAGGTTTTTTCTGTTATAAAATATACGAAATAATTTGATTTGGAAATTTAACATTATTACCCTTCTTAGCTTTGAGGCTATTATTAATAATACACCTTTATTAAAAATAAAAAAAATAAAATGCGTGTTTAGAAGGTTAAAACGCGGCTGGTGTGAGGAGCACGCAGGGGTCTCCCCTAGTTTAATAACAATTCAATCACGCACCTGAACCGCTGACGTGAGTTGAGCAAATTTCCAAAAATTAAGTTTATTTGTTTTATTGTTTTAACTATTTGAGAAGTTGATCTACCAACTCATAAACAAGTACAATAGCTGCCTGCGTGTACGAAATATATTAGTATATAGAATGCGTTTGCACATCAGCCTCCAGCCCAGATTCAGGCGCTGCTCGGTCTCGCTCGCGGAGAACTCGCTTTGCGGAACCGACAAAAAAGCTATTTTGTTTGTCGTAAAAAAATAAACATTTTGTCTCTTGTAAATTATATGTAAAGTTAACGGTTTTTAAGATATACCACGTTAAAAATTTGTAATGGCCGCCATTTTGAAAATCAACTTCTATAAAGCGAGTGTAAGTCCGTCCGTGAGTAACATATAATATAACAGCTGATTTCACCCATCATCTGTAATACGTAAACAAACCCAGTGTAGATTATAGTTTGGGGTTACGTTTACAACTTCAATCGTTATGTCTTGTGAAGATGATTTTTTAAATATGAGCTAAAGAAATAATGTATGCTATAATATACGTTATAGTTATAATATTTGCTTTGAGGTTATAAACTATATATAAATACAACCTTTTATCATCAATATATTTTGTATACAAATTTAAAGAAAAGATACCTATTCGTTTAACTTTGGAAACATTCCTACATCTAAACAGCTGATTTCATCCATCATAATGTAATACAAAAACCCAGTATAGATTATAGTTTGTAGTTATGTTTACAACTTCAATCGTTATAATTTCTTGTGAAGTTGATTTTTGTAAATATGAGTTATAGAACTAATGTATGCTATAATATGCCTTATAATATTTGCTTTGAGGTTATACACTGTATATAAATACAACCTTTTATCATAAATATATATGTTTAAAGAAGAGGTATATAATTGTTTAACTTCGGAAACCTTCGTACAACATATAAAATACTCGATTATTAATATCTTTATTATATAGTATTAATAACTTCTAAATCATTTGATCTATCAATATGCAATAAAAAGCAATTAAAAGATAGTATTTTTATCTTTCGTTAAATATATAATAACGTAGACTATGTAAATAAAAATGTTAACAAATAGGCCTAGAGTTTTATAAGCTTTATTATTGTACACATTTACCGAGTTAAAAATCTCCGTCAGCACAGTTATGTAGGTTTAGATTAGTAGGCCTTAATGTTGTTTTTTAATACTTTGTTTTTTAAATGATGTATTTCTGATGTTTATCTAATTAATCAGCCTGTGATTTTTCACGGGGGCTTACTAGTTATTACATAAATTCTTGGTGTACAAGTACACTTGTAAATCGTACCATACAAAATGCGTATTCCAAATTTGCACTCAATATCTTATCTGTTTGTGGAGTTACAGTGAGTTTTTGTAAAAAAACTAAACCGAATTCGAAAATAATTACTGAACACTTTTCATTTATTGCAGTGAATACAATCCGATCCTGTATAGCCTTTTGTAACACCCTATATATTGCGCAATACTCACTCGATATATTATCTGCTTTCATCTCAAATATATAGTGTTTTTTTTCAAACCCAAAATGGTCGGCATACGTTAAACGGTTTCTACTTAAATACACTTGTTTTTTTATTTTTAGCTCAAGCTCTCTCTACGTATGTTAGCAACATAAAATGTAAAAACTTCCATTTTCTGACGGTGAAAATTTATTACTGAACAGGACGAAAAAAATAGTTTGGAATTGTTCACTATGTGGACAAATCTAGCAACTAAAAAATATTGAAAACTGGCACCATTCAATGGAGCGTGTACGTATTGAGACATTGTATGGGACTGTAACAATAACGGAATGTATTGTGTCAACTGTTAGGGAGTTGAAGGCGGGGTAAAGAAAGACGACTTTATTCTGTGCGATTTCATTTGGATTAAAAAGTTTTTCCAACTCACGCGGTTTCGATGAATTTTTTTTTGCCAACGACAATGTTAAAAGTTTAGAATTGATTTGTCGCAGCAAGATAGCTGCTACTTTTCAGTACAAGTGAAAATGAAATACGTTGCTCGTACAAAGGGGGAAGATTGTGAGTTTGTTTATTTTTGTTAGTAAGATTTAAAGCAAAACCTACTAATTAGATTTTGATGGAACTTCTGCTGAGATGTTAACTATGGATGTGTCAAGCACACTTTCCAAAATGGCAGGCCATTTTTTACGCTTTGCAAGCATTTTTTCAATTCGTCAAAATAGTAATTACATCACAACTCAAAATTGTTACCTTTTCTGTAGAAAAAGGTCCAACGAATTCATATATGCGACTAAAAAATTTATTAAAAAGTTATTGGCTTAGGAAGAACAAAATTTCCAGTAATTAAAAAAATCCAACTTTAGGCCTACATAAAAATTAGTAAACATTTTTTATATACAAAAGTTTTATAATTTAGTTCTAAATAGAAGTATATACAAATATATATCTATTTTAAAATTGTTTTTAGAAAACAAAAGTTTTTATGTTCCTACTACAAGAACGCTAACAAATTAGGAACAGATGCTTTACCCAAAAATGAAATTATAACTGTAGAGAATAAATCATAGAATTGAACTGTATACTGGAAAGTTCTTATTTTATAAACTTATTATTTCACTTTGTTTCACAAAATTAGAACAACTGCCTGGATTTTATAATGCACCTAAATACCATAACGCGCTTCCGGCTGGTGTGAGGAAGGCAGGGTCTCTGTCGAGTTTTCTTAAATTAGTCAGGACTTGGCTCTTATCAACTGATAATTTGTTTGACAGATTTAAAATTATTTCTTAAGTATGTAATTAATGTATTAATTTGTAACGTTGTATTTAAATTACAACTTTTATAATAATTAAGTATGATTTCTTTTCTAGTGGCAGCTGCCGTAAATGTCATCTTTTGTTTTTGATAAATTGTAAAAACTTTCATTGATGGTCCCCCACAACAGGCTTTTCCTTTGGTGGTACATAATTTTGTCTTTATTTCACGTTATTCTTTGCATGTTTATCTATTATATTTTTGAAAATTTTAAACTAGTTTTATTAATTTTTGTAATTGTGAAATATAACAAAATAAATAAATGAAAAAAATCTCTAATAGATATAATGATTGCAAAATGTGCTTACTCATTGCTCAAAAACTGTCCAATTGCAACGGTTTACAAAAAAGTCCTTTGGAAGGCAGCGGCAGTTCAAATCTTGACGAATCCAAAGATGTCCTTATATTATTTTCAAAACAAGTCTGTCTACCG
>JAGFPH010001137.1:29478-67995 GCA_018207615.1 Philaenus spumarius
GAAAATAAAAAGATTTACAAAGTTGCTATTTTTGATCATTTGTGTAGGTTATGTAATTTTAAAACCATCTCCACACGACTTAAATCACGTTTTAGTATCACTTACATTACAATTTATTGAACAAACAACCAAAAACTTAAACTTCTTTAAATAACAATAACAATAACAACAGTGCCTTATTTATTAGATAGCGTTTTAGCACAAATATCTTTCACTTTTTAATTACACTGATAGGCATTGGTCTTTAATGATCGCCAGCCAGGTAAGTAAAAGTTTTTTTTTAATAAAATTTTTTGATTTTTTAAAACTATTTTAAAATCTATAAACTATAGGCTATTATACTTTTTCATAATTTTGCAAATTATATCTACAGTTTATTATGTAGATATAAACTGTAATATACTACATACATGTATTATACGTATACACTAATGCAATCATATATTCAAACGTACAGACGACGTAAAAAAATATTACATTTATACAAACAATTTAATTAATACATTTAATTTGTAATAAACTTCTTTAAATGTTTACTATCTGCATACATTTTTAAATTTTTAAATACATCACACACATTGAAAAGACCGAAAAGTTAAATAAGTTTATATAATTTCTCGTCCATAAGAAATGTAAAAATATATCTCTTAGTTTACCAAAGAAATCAAGTGCTCTCGTTTTGGAATCATTTGATTTTGCATTAAGTTTAAAAAAAACACTACAGTTTAAACAAACTTTATCTTTATACTTATTGTAATCCGTGTAAAACGCGTATAATTTGCGTTTTCAATAATTATACTACCTTTATCCAAATTTCTTTAATTAAACTCTAAATGACCCAACTCTATTTCTCCACCCACATACATCTACAATAGGTAGAACATTTTTATGCACCATGTCTAGTAGCGATACAAAGCACTAGATACAAGCGCACATAATCTCTGAAATAATAAGTACGAGCTGTAAGATCCATTTCATCCGTTCTAAATATGACTTCCATTCCGCTATAATGGAAGCACTTAATCATATTCTACGCAACGATATGACAGAATGTCATAATACTATTGATAAAACATTACAAGATGACAAATGCCTAATGTTATATTAACTTCAATGTGCAGCATTCAATTATTTACGATTGTTTTGATAGCGCTTCTGAATATTATTAATAATCTGTATAATGACAGCTAGTTTTCAATCGAAGGCACATTTGTCGTGGAGCCACTTCTTTATGTAAAAATTGCACATGTAACGTATGAATGACCATAAAAAAGGAATTATTGAAAAAAACGCATTAATTTAATTTTGGTATTAGATAACTAGTAAAATATTTTGAAATTGTATAGAGAGTGCTTGTGACCTTGACGGGTAGACAGCCTGCTATCAAAAATAACAACTGCGATGTGGACCGTGAAACGAAACACTCAATGAATTCCAATCAATTGTGTTCAAGGTAATTTTTTACACAAACACATTGTTGTCACGGTTTACCGGATCATAAAACTATTTGCCAGTAGTATAGTTAGTCTCGATACAGAAAAAGGGTATCAAAATAATAATCCCTAGGCTGGCCAAGAACATCTGAAGAATTCATTGTCTTTTATTAAGAGGCCCAAGAAAAACAAAGATGAATTTGGAACAAATGCATGCGACATAGAATGCCCGGTTTCCGAGTAGACTGATTTGTGTCCTGGCCAACTAGAAACCCAGATTTAACTCAAACGGGTTTTGACGCGAAAACGTCTAATCGCTCAGAATTATAGAAAACGGAAGCTCGCATTGAAAGGATGCAATAGGTTTAAAAAGTACACTGGCGAGCGAATGCAAGAGCTACGGCAGAGCGTCGAAGAGGAACCGTAAAAACGTACAAATCGAGTAGGTAGTTGGAACATCAAGCATACAACATCCAGCCCAATAGTTACGGATTATGTGCAGACGATGTTGGAAGGCGATACAGAAAACAGTGATAATATAGAGATTGCTGGCAGCGTCAGACAAGGCGTCCCGCAAGTAAAGTGCCAAATTTCGGGATCAAGAATCTATCAGGAAATCAAGAATAAAATTGTTTCCAAAAACGTTTCTTTTCCCAGATATCCGCCATTTTGTTTCTTTTAAAAATAATTCATACCTGTAGTTCAAACTTGGCACGAATTTTAACCTAACAATGACATATTTTAAGGGGATTGTCTACGGAAAAATAAAAATTTGTATTTCCTTAAAATTCTTACTTTTTACGTTTTTATATGATAACTAGGCCTAGATGAAGAAGAAATATGCAATTTTAAAATTAAAAAAAGTATAATATAAATATACGTATTTTTAGAGAAAATGAAAGCGTTTTATTGTTTTATGTAAGTGTCCAATCTTGTTGTTCTTAGCCTCAAATTGTAGGTGAAATAAGGCCTAAAAACTTATGTGATATCATATTTATATCTATAGGCAAACTGCAAATAAAATGATGCATACAATTTGTTATTTAATTTGAAAAAATAAATTTTTTAAGTTTTTTTTTAACTGTGCTACTTATAACCACTAAATAACATGAAGATTTAGTTTGTACATCTGAAATAAAACACTAAAAGTTTCATTCTTATATCTCTATCCGTTCTTTTGGAATATCGAATTTTGTATCTGAAAATCAAGAAAAACTCAGTTTTGTTCTACGTTACAAGGTTAGATTTACGCAATGCAATTACATACCCATACAGCATTGTTTTTATAATACTAGATGTAGGTAGTGGTCATTATAACATACAGTATAATAGGTATGTTTTGTGGGTTTTATATAAATATGTGTATAAAAAATTACCAATACAATAAGTGCCAAAATCGAGCGTTCGCGTTACTATATATTCATACGAAAACATATATTTTGTGTGTTCATATAAGAATAAGGGTTTAAATAATGTGAAAACAGAAAATTCGAAAAAAATTCAAAATTAACCTTTTTCAGTAGACAATCCCTTTAAGAAAAATAACGATTATATCCAATCATGCATTTTAAAAATGGAGGCTGTTTGAAAATTTCAAATCTGAATTACCCAAGAAATGTTAAGACATCTTTCTTGTAGCCCTTTTAATTCCATATCGGAATCAACTATTTATTACATGTGTAGCTACTATGTAGCTATTATCTTACACCTATTGTTGACATCTTACCATCTAGACATTTTTTGTTTTTTGTTTTTTTGGGGGTAATTCAGGTTTGAAATTTGCCGTCAGCTGTGATGCCGTGGCGATTCCTGCCCATCAGGAATGTTTCAGTAAAAACATCGATATGACTTTTAATAAACACTTGAATTCGATGAGCTGTAGGCAAACGTGTTCCACTTCAGTTACCACGAACCTTTGTTACATGCAATAAACTTGACATGTATCAACTATGTAACCATTATACTACTCCGTGCAACCATTGTATTAAATTACATATCAATATCAAACACTTGTCATGATTTTATTCCGACGTTTTCACGAAAAGACCCGAATCGCGCCTTTTCTTTTTCTAGGGAACATTAAGAACATAGTTTATGATAAGAAAATCTGTGACTTTGCTGCTACTACTGTGACTCCGGGCATGCGCCAGTGTACTAGTCGAGAAATCGCTTTCTAACCCCCGATGCAAACAGAGGGTAAGTTTAACGTGTGTATCTGTGTATCTATCTGTGGAATCGTAGCTCCCGAACAGATGAACCGATTTTGATTTAGCATTTGTCTGAAAAGTGACTTGATCGAGAATGTTCTTAGCTATGATTCAAGAAAATCTGTTCAACCGTTTGAAGGTCATCAGCTCTTTTTTAGTTTACTTTTTAGAGGGCTTTTTTGAGTCTTTTTTGTTTATTTTAGTTTTTACGTCTGCCAAGCCACTAACAGACCACAAATAGAAATGTATTAAGGTAGGTATATAGTTCACTTCAATATGTTCTTCCTAACTGAAGAAGCGATTTTTTTTTCCAATTATTTACATTTTTGATTACATTGTACGTTAGGCACTGGCATTCGAAATACTCTACGGTTTTAGTTACAACTAAAGGCAACAATTAAGGGTCGGCTCTAGCTGTCGGCCATGTTGGCTGACACTCCATAAGACCAATGTTAAATTAAAATCCAAATTTTTCCTTTATTTTTGATCGGATAGTTATGAACGATATGTCATTTTAAAGCTATGGCCAATATGCATGCAAATGGCTTTTCCAAAACTAAGAAGAACATTTTGTTTAATATTTATTAACAATTAAAAACATTGATTTTTAATATTTTTTTTATGTTGTCACTATTTATTATAGCGAAAAACTACCAAGCCATTTGCATGAAGGATTTCGTCCCCAAGAGTTTGGTATTTTTTTTAAAACGCTATTTGAACAATTGTGGGTTTTAAATGGATTTAGGCTGAGCATTGTCCGTGTAACCTACCGCCGCTATAGGGTGATTTTAAATATTTTTTTACGTTGTAACTATTAATTATAGGGAAAAATTACCAAGCCATTCGGATGAAGAATTTTGTCCCCAAGAGTTTGGTATTTAAAAAAAAAACGCTATATTTGAAAAATTGCGGGTTTTAAATGGATTTAGGATGAGTAATGTCCGCGTAACCTACCGCCGCTACGCTGGAGTCGGAGGTTGCTTTCTGTTTTACTAGAGCCGACCCTTAAATCATTATAATCTCTATCTACATTGCTTTAAGAACTGTTGTAAGCGTGCCCTGTCTTAAAATGGACAAATGTCCACCTCGCAAAAGATGTTATAGCTGGTGAAAAAGGAAAACCTTTCTTCGGTTATATCAAAAACTTTAAACCAGTATTATCAAAAGTTTTGCTCGAAAAAAGTCCCACGAAAAGACTCAATTGTAATTCTTACCAAATTTAAAATTTCCTTCTGCAATTTAGTACTGCAAATGAATCGACACAGGACGGACAGACAAGAAAAATGATAAAACCAACGATTTATCTTAAATATGTATTTTTGGAATATGAGCCATCGTGTGGGTACATTTGAATAGGACTACTCAAATCCATTAAATCTGTTACAAATAATTAAAACACACCAGCTCAGGCAAAAGCCAGCAATCATTTTGAAATGATTTAAGTAAGGTTTAGCTAAGCCCCGTTGTAAAGGTCTTGAATTAAACAAAATCAGAACTAACCTCATTCATTTCAATGAAGATTTCCTGGAAGGAAATTGCAAAATAACACCTTTACTGTAACCTTGGGTTAATAAGTGCGGCGGAACTAGTAAATTTTCTTTCTCACCATATCTGATATAATTAAATTTATTCAGGTGTGTTCTTTCTTGCTATGTTTCGTGTCTATTTTGTTTCATTTTATTTTACACACAATTTAAACATAAAATATTCACAACTTCTTAGATATAAATCCAAAAAATCCCGCACTTATTAAACGTCAACAGTGGCATGTGACGTGTTCAAGCTGTCACTCTGTGCGCTGTATTGTGGAAAGAATCAATCTCTTTCAGGCTAGGCGTGCAATATGTCAAAGGATGATATTTGCATTATATTCGAGAGTCCTGATTTACTTGGAACCTCATAGATCTCGTGTCCTTTATGGGAATACGGCCTACTTGATATTCTGCTCCCTACTTGTGCCGCATGACGGTCTCAAAGTTCTAACGACATATTGTGCAAACAATACTGATTGCTATTTTCACGCAGACTTCCCCATTCTGCACAGACAGCAGCTGAGTAGGATAAAGGTTGATACATGATTGTTTGCCTCCTGAACTGTAATTAGTAATAAACTAGGTTACATACCTTACGTACCGTCAACAGTTCTGTCCTTTAATTAGCATTTACATCCTATACAATGCATTTAAATACGACGCCGACAACACCCTCAAAGAGAAATTAAAATATAATTCTAACGTGTTGTTCAACGCCATTAACCGCATAAATACACCGAGCCCGGGGAGTAAGATAAGCAGCAAACAAGTGGGGGTAGGGTAGAGGTAGCAATCACGTGGAGGTTAGTTCCGAACGACCGTCTGGCCAGCATGCTCGATGTATGTCGTGTGTTTTTGTTTTTTTATTTATTAATGTTGGACATGTGTTGTTTTATTTAATGTTAGGTGTGCTTTTTGTTATTTGGGTTTTGTGTTTCTTATGACTTGACAATGGAAGCACAGAGTAAGCTTCCGAAACCCGTCGTCGCTAATTAAAGGACAGAACTGTTGACGGGAAGTAAGGTATATAACCTAGATTATTGATAAAGGTTGACTTCAACCATGTTTGTGTCGTCCATTTTTTTAAACGTTAAATAATCCTGGAAACACATCACTCTGTCTCCACTTCTCGACTCTAGACATCCATAGCTCCCGGAAGACAGCACTACTACTTCACGTCAAAACACTTGATTACGACAGAAGAACTTTGATCTAAGTAGGGGGTAGGGATGACCTATACATAGCTCAAATAAGATAAGAGATCGAAATAACGACATGATCCCAATAATTCGAATTGCAGCTGCGTTGTAATTTCACCATTAATGTTTAAATAATCAATAGTAATCAACATTTCAAACAAATTTGAATATTACCAACTTTAGGAAACAATATCTTTGAAGTTAGGGCAAGAGGGCTTAAGTCAGAAATTGTTAACGATACAGGAGAAGCACCCAAAGTTTTGACAGACTCATGGCTTGCGTTGAAGTATATATTATAATTTAGGAGAAGGGGCGAGATAGGCAATATGGTAGCACATAACTCAAGTGCTGTTTTGTTCTTAGTTCCTATTGACAAGCCATGATAGCTGAGTGGATAGCGTAGAATCTTCCTGATCAGAAGATACTGGGTTCAAATCTCGGCTAGACCGGGTAACTTTTCATATCTGTGATTTGAGAGTAGGAGGGCGGAAGTAAAGCAAACGGTGGTTGGCTCGCTTCCAAGCTGACGGGATATGACTAGTTAGTTGGTCTCCGGCTTGGGATGTTTTGCATAATTTTTATAAGATTATAAATATGTATGTGTATACATATATTTATTAAAAAAAAAAACACAAAAATTCGTTTTTTATATAACTTCGACTTTTTTTTACCATTGATGATTGACCGCGTAACCATTGAAATAACAAACAATATATATTTTATTCATACACTAACAATTCATTAACAATTTCTGACTTAAGCCTTTTTGCCCTAACTTCAAAGATATAATATGTAACACCAAATGTCTTTCTCAGTGTGCGTCTATGACCCCATAAAAATATACCTTTAAATTTTCGTTTTGTATCTTAAGTAGTTTTTGCTTCACGTTGAGTTTATGTCAGTCAGTCATTACAATGCCTCTTACATATATAGTATAAATATGTATACAAATTATAAAAACAAAAACCAAATACACATACAGTTCCACATAATAATATATTCAGTACTGTATATTCAAATATACAGTATAATCAACAACTAAAACGATAAGAATAACAAACTAGTAAAAATGAGAAAGTTTACTTTTCTAAATTCGAACTGATTAAAATGACCAGTTAAATTGTTAATTAGATAAAGAATAACTTTATAAGTATATTTATAATATAATTATGAAATATTTTTAGAATATAATAGTAGCAACGGTTCGAAGATAAAAGAATACACACACAATTCGAAAAGAGAACGTTCGCGTACTAAAGGTCAGTTTAGAAAAATGGGTTAAACTGAAAGAAACAATACATTAAATGAATTCAATGCTAGAATAACATCTGTGAAAGAATAACACAGAAACTCGTGCAAGCCAACAGATGACAATATTGATTCATTAGTTGATGACATTACAGTTTATCAAATGAAATAGATCTAGTACAGGTAAAAAAACAATTTTCATTGGAATTAATACAACCCGGTGACATCTTTTGCCCTCAGGTTCGTTTTATCTATCATACACATTGTAGGAAAGTCTAGAGATTTACCCCTCCGAAGGGGGTTTTGGGGGGTCGAAATGGTACAAGAAACGGTTTTTATGCTTTGGCGTGTAGCCTACACGGTGGACTTTTCAAACAAACATTAAAATAGGAAAGTTGTAACTTAGGAAAATGTATTTTAAGATCGAATACAACCTTTTAAGGGCTTTAGATTTCGTGTTTTGGAAAAAATAAGAAAAGGACGCAACAAATTTAAATTATTCTAGAAGCTTAAAATTTGGTACAAAGGCTCTTTTAGCATAATCATGTTATAAAATGGTTTGAAATGAGGCAAAGTCAAAGCGTTCAGCTGCAAGAAATTGCACTGTTTGGATAGGGATATAGTGAGAAGTTATTGCGTTTCCGGTTGCTTTCTCGTTTACTGGAGCAGACCCTTAAGGCTCTTCTCACACAAAGTCAAACTCGTGCAAGCGCTCAAGGCCACAGATTACCAGAAACGTATGAAGTTCAGATCCAGGAATTGGTAAAGTAAGATAGAGACTTGATCCATAAATTAATTGTATTGGATGAGCCACATTTCCATTTAAATGGTTATGTAAAAGTTATGTAAATGCATATAGAGTAAAAGTAAGGGGAGCCGAGTCATGAACTCTTCCTCATTTGTCCACATTTGCCTAGGTTCGGCGAGAGTCTACAGACAGCCTTATACATTTAATCTCGTATTTTTGCTTAGCGACAACGGTTTAGAACTTTTCCATTTATTATTTATACGAATAAATAACCCTACGCCAGGGTTTTATTTTGGAAAGACTTTCCAAATACTACAATTCCTTAAACCTATTTGTTCATTTGCAATAAAAAGTGACGGATTTATACGAAATATATTTTTAGAAAACAACATCTTCCATATTAAAAATATAAATATAGCAAATGTGCGTTGAAATGTTTTTTAACCAACGTCGCAAACAGAGGGGTATTATAAGTTTAACGTGTGTATCTGTGGCATCGTAGCTGCCAAACGTATGAACCGATTTCGATTTATTTTTTTAGTTTGAAAGACGACTTGATCGAGTACTCTACAATCCAAGAAAATCTGGTCTGCCATTTTGGGGTTTTAAAATTTTTTAATTTATCTGTTAACCTCATAGCGTCAAAGTAAGAATTCAAATAAATTTAAATTAATTATGTGAAACACAAGTTGAATTTCGTTACTTTACAAACATAATTGGTCGAATTTCAACCACAGGAGATAAATTAAACTAGTAACTGAACTAGTAAAAATAAATATACCACATCTTTGCTTATTTGTATATATATATATATATATATATATATATATTTTATTTTTCCAGTAAGGTTCAGTTTGATTTCTGAACCTCCCGGTTATCAGTGACTACAAAAGTTATTTACCGCTTGTAGATTTTAGAAATTCTAATGGTTGGTCAACTTATAAAACTTTAGAAAATAGCACACATCTCCCTCTAAACATGGGACGGAAAACAACAGAATGTATTTTATATTAATGATGGTTCAGAACGCAGTTATAAAATATCACCAGAATGAATTCAATGGAAAGCTATCCGTTATACGACTAAAACTGTCAGCGTACACAAAACATAAATTTACTTAAAGTAGGTCGAAAAATACAACTGCACTATTCGTAACGTCATTACTCAAAACGTATTTATTCTCGGAGAATTCAGCGTGGTTTCTTCCGATGTTGAGGTTTAAAAATGTTCTAATTTGTGTAATCAATTTGAAATCTAAGAGTTAAACCCACAAAATAAAATTAATTCACCTGCGTGTCGAATATGCGCTAAAGTAGGACACAGTAACTGTTTCAGATACAAAGAATAAAATAACCGAGCTCGTATAGGTCAGCACTTAGTGATAAAAGTCCAAATAATACATTTTTTGTAACCAAAAATCTTTCACCTAACTAGTGTGGTTTTGTCACTCCCAGACCATAATTATTATAATATATATATAATCACGCTACTGAAAATTCCCTGAAAAGCTACATTTTCCAAAAAGTATTTTTTGAAGGTAATTGTAGTTTCTCTCATACAACAGTTAGAACGCGAGCTTCGTTTCGCGATTAATGTGGCAGCATGTAGGGCGGCTCGCGACTTGCATCCGCCATATTGTGTGAGTATTTGACTCTAAAACTGGCTTCTCTCTTGCGTTCCAGTTGTCCAGTCTATTTAATTCTGTGGTCGCTGGGTCCTAGTACCATAACGAAGTCAGCTTGTTATTGAATCAGCTGATTTTGAGCAAATAGTGAACGAGTACAATAAAGAGTAATTTTACGGACGTAATGCTTTCATTAAAAAAAATCAGTTTATAATGCAGTATTATTCATGAAAGGATGTTTAAGAACTATAACAGTAAAAATGTTTAAAAGCTTCACAAGTACGTTCTTAAAGAAATACTCTATTTAAAGATTTTAATCGTACTGAGTAAACAAGATAATTTACAACTATTTTTCTTAGAACTAGCTGACCCGTGCGAAGCATTCGCATTCTAACTTACCTAAATCCTACTTAATTAAAGTAATAGGTGAATCCACAATGCTGTTTATAACCACGCTTACAATTAATTAAAAATAGCAATGTAGTGGCGTTACGGCAGCTGTCCAGCTGGGTATTGTTATCATCAGTGTTGCCAACGCCAGGAAAATATCCCTACAACTTACTTGATCTTTAAATCACTGTTATTTTAGGATTCTTTATTATTATTATTATTTTTCTTATAATTGTATTTTGTATATTTTTCCGGTGTAGCGGTTAAGGAAAGCTTTAAAATGATGCCTCATTCATGTAATTTGATGATGTATTAAGGAAGTTATGGCGTACCGACAAAAAATGACCTTGAAAAATAATATATGTGATAGAAAAAGCGCAAAACTCGGAATATGTACAAATGTACAGGCAATGTATACCAAGAATTTTAAAACAGTGGGAAAGAACATTTCTTCACGCATGGATGTATTGCAGAAAAGAAAAGTTTTATGTAGGTACAATTAACCGTGCAAACACAACAAGGATTTATGTAAATTATAAAATATCAACAAAGCGGGATGCATTAGGATGGCAGTGGAGCGCGTATTGACACATTATGCAACACAGTTTGACAGTTTATATTGCGGTTTTGTAAAGTCAATTGTAGAATATATTACGACGACAATTGGGGAATTGAGCGGGATGGTGTTAAGACAACTTACACAAGGCTATTTTTGTTTTATGTTCCAACTTTTCAACAAAAGTTCTATTACGTATTTGAAACTTTTCCTAAAACACAATTTAATCCTGGACACAGAGTCGCTACGAAATTTGTTGCCTGTACGATTGTATTTTATAAAGTTACAACAGACTGCCAACAACTACAAAATGTGCACAGTTTGTTTCTTATTTGTAGATAAATATACTGTTATTAAAGTTAGGGAAAGGGAACACTGCCCATGCTTCGTACGTACAGTTGTGATTCGTATTTAGGCCATATTATCGGCAGAACTTTTGAATTAAATTGGAATAATTTAAACATCGTAAAACACGAATGTAAATTAATCATAATAAAGAGTTCTATGATAGGTGTATGTTTGGAAAAAGTACATAAATTATTGAGTATTTCGGCCCCGGATATTTTTAACTTTATAGCCCTAAACTAATTTCATACCGATGTCGATCGGCCTACAAATCTTAAAGGTTCTTTCGTTGAAGTAACTGAATTCATCTTTTAGGTTAGGACAGAATCGAATCAATTTTATTAGCGAATTTTCATAGGACAGATGAGCTTTTGCAGTGACCCTTATGGTGAGACGGAAGGTCAGGAGTAGTAAATGAGCACCGATCATGATACCCAGAACACGTTTTGGGGTGTCATTAAAAACGTCATGTACATATGTACATAAAAATGTGTTCGTACTCTAACGGCCGCATATAAGTCCGATTTGGTATAAATTTGGTAAACACGTTGGATGTGTAAGTCGATCGGACGAGTTCGTTAGTCATTGCTTCAAAGTTTTAAATCAGCTGTTAATGGAAATATTGGTGCAAACAGCTATTTTATCTGTTATTTTATTCAATTGGTTGCTATGGTAATACATGTAAATACATGTGATGATTCAACAGTCTAGGCCAAACCTAAGATTTTTTCCGACTAAATTTACAAATATCGAAATAAAAAAGGGTTTTATCGAAATTAATTATAAACTATGTTATTCACGGATAGTGTAGCTTTTTATTAGTAAAACTATTTTTCCAATGGGGTCAGTATTTCCAGAGATTACCCCCTACACAAAATCAACAAACAAACAAATTTTACCTCTTTATAATAATACAGTAGTATAGATACTATTCATATATCCAGTATGATATGTCGTCTTATAAACTTTGAAATTCGGTCACAAAGAATATTTTCCCACAACATTGTTGCAGACAATACCGACTTTTAAATTCTTCAAATATTTTATACCATTGTTCGACTTATATTCGCAGCAAAGAATGGCATTTTGCCAGGAACCAATCAGAATTGTCCAAGCTCTGACTTGGGAAGAATGTGAGGAACCTTGATGTCTATGCGGTTTATACATTCCCTTAGGAAGACAATATTAGAAATTGTTTGCGGAATATGCAGCCTTTGTAGGTTAAATGTTCTCCTTATTGTTCACAATGACGTTTCCGCAATGTACGTGGAATATTTGTACGTTTATTTTTTTTATGTATACAAAAATTATTAAACGCAATTGTCCAGACATTGTAGCGTCTTGTTTGGTGACTGCTGCTGTGCATTTAAAGTAATCCGGCATGAAATTGTTTGCAATTATCGTTTGACTTGATTTTAAGGTTAAACATTCGACGAAAGGAATTCTAGGAAGTTTTTTATGGTTGTACTAAAAAACGTTCATCTACTCAAAACAAAATAACAAAAAATGCCATAAAACGTTTAGTTTCCTACAAGCCTACATTTTGTGTTTTAAACAAACAGTCGTATCTTTTGAGCGGCGAATGATACAGACTTTAAATCCGTTTTTTATTAATTTCAAAATGGTGGTTATTTAAAGTGTAAAAAATCTAATAGTATCTTGAATTCTAGAACTGATTGTAATTACATATATTTTTTTATACAGGTTGGTTATAAAGTCACTCCCCCCCCCTTTAACTTTTGTGTTTGTTAAAACAAACAAATATCCTTTGGGGAAAGATACTAACTTAACCCAAAGTATCTTTTGAAGCAATCGGAAATTTTGGGTGTCCCCTAAAAGTGGGGGATTTTGGGGGCAACTCAAAATTTTTAAATGGGAAGTACAGTCATGTGATACCTCATTTTAAAGGTCTATTTAAAACTAGACAAATGACATAAAGAAAATAAAAATCGAACCACCCAAAACAAAATGGCGGCCATAAACATGTTGAAATAAATCGACATAAAGTTGCTAATATCTCGAAAAGAGGAGTTTTTAGAAAACATTTCAAGGGACAAAAGTGTTTATTTAAAAGTGCCTGACCTAAACATTTGCTTCCAAACCGATTTCGTAAATTTTATTTTTTACAAAATTTTCTAAGATGGAAGAGTAAAAATAAAATGTACGAAATCGATTTGGAAGCAATTATTTAGGTCAAACACTTTAATATAAACATTTTTTGTCTCCTGAAATTATTTCTTAAAACTCTTTTTTTTTCGAGATATTAGCAACTTTATGTCGATTTATTTCAACACGTTTAGGGCCGCCATATTATTTTGGGTGGTCCTATTTTTATTTTATTTATGTCATTTTCCTAGTCTTAAATATACCTTTAAAATGAGGGATCACATGACCATACTTCCCATTTAAAAATTTTGAGTTGCTCCCAAAATTCCCCATTTTTAGGGGACACTCAAAATTTTCAATTGCCTCAAAAGATACTTTGAGTTAAATTAGTATCGTTCCCCAAAGGATATTTGTTTGTTTTAACAAACAAAAGTTAAAAAGGGGGAAGTGACTTTATAACCACCCTGTACACTGTACTATCATGTACCCGGAGATTCGCTCGCAGATATGAATAAAGGAATACCTGATAAATATTGATCCTTTTCACCACACTCAATTAAAAAATAATTCGATCACGCAGCTGAACCGCTGACGTAAGTTTAGCGAATTACCAAAATTAAATTTATAAGTTTTAGGGTTTCAACCAACAATTTGGGAAACTGGTCTACTCACGAAGGCGCTGAATAGCTGCCTATGTGTATGAAATATATTAGTAGAATTTGTTTGCATCTAAGCCTCCAGCTCAGTCTCACGCACTGCTTCGTTCATCTTGCACCTCAACCTTGCGACCTCGGGTTATGGACTTCTTCGCTTCGCTCGCAGCGTACAAACTCGGCCGTCGGCCTCAGATCAGAAGATGAACTACGTGGATTTGAACCGGGTAATCTTATTTAACATTTTGAAGGACTTTGGGGGAACCAAGCGAGCTATAAGGACATGTAAAAAAAACAAAATGTGCAAAATAATATCCACATTTATTTTTTTAGATAACACCTTAACTAGTACGAAAAATCTAAAAAAATAGTTACTTCCGGTTGTTGGAATTCTTTGGCTAACGAACTCGTCTGATCTACTTACACAACTAACGTGTTTACCAAATTTGGACCAAATCGGACTTAAAATGCGGCCGTTAAAATGCGAACGCATATATACATACACAAATATGTATACCAATTTTAATGACACCAAAAAGTGTTCTGGGGACCTTGATCGGTGCTCATTTACTACTCTCGACCTCAGGTCTTATCATAAGGGGCACTACAGTAGCCATCTTTCCTATGGAATTTCGATAAAAATAGATAGATTAATAATAATTAATTATGAATTCACAATGACCGTGACCGTGCTAATATGGCTGGCAAACAAAGAGTATGCTGAAGTCGGAGTTTAGATAGTTAAAGCATGAATAAACAAGTTTTGCATTAGTAAATCGACGGCCGTATTCTAACAACACTTCTGCAGCTAAAAATCCTGACATTATCCGTAAGCTCGCTAAGAGAAGACAAAGGGCACTTCCTTTAAGGGGACACGCCATTGCCAGGGGACCTAACAGATGGTCCCCACAGCGAGAATCCGTCACACGCATCTAAGAAACCTAGAAATTTAAAATATAAACATTGATCGTTGAGTGTTATTAAAAGTAAACATTTTGAAAAGTTTTGACTTCAGTTGTACCCTTAAGGGTCTTCTATACCTTGCGTAAAACAGCAAAAACATACACTTCGTACTAACGTGTTTTGGTCGCCGTTTTTCAACCTAAAAAGTTGTGAAACATTTAAACTGTTCTTAAAGGCTTTGTGCTTTTGTCTTATATCTCATAATTGAAATAAATCGACGGCAACTCCTTTTAATCAACAATTTAACTGAGTCAAAATTTATTTTTTTTAATAAATATTTTGGGAGTTTTAAGCAATAATTTCCATATTTTAAGCTAACTCGTAAAAAATCTAAAACCTTCTTTATAATTTAAACTAGTTTCCCAGATTATTAATTTATAAATATAATCCGAAACACGTTATTACGAATGCATGTGTCAACGATTTTGCGGCTTGAGTCAGACCTTTTTATTAAAATCATACTGTACACTCGGGAGTTTTCTTGAAGGTAAAGAAGAGCCTTAAATATGGCGGTATGAAACGTACAGATTTTTTTTGTTTTTTTAATTCTATTTACAATTAGAACTACTGGTGGGCGATTTTAATTTCACAAAGAAAAAATTTATCAAACATGTTACAAACAATGAGCAATTTGGACAGTTCTGAAAGATTAGGGAAAATTACTGTTATTAACCATGGAAATAAACCAATATCATAATGAGTTATAGTTAGTACTATTAAACTAAGTACTCTATACTTATAGAAAATGGTTTACAAAAAGACAAAAGTAATTCTATGATTAATTAATGCAAAATAATTTACCATAACATATGTTTACTTAATTTATAGAAATGCAAATATTTAACTACTGTCGCGAGCACGGAATGAGAATTTTTTGCGCTGTTGCCAGATATGGGACTGGCAAAGCGAGGAGCGGTCGAGAACTTTAATTTTAGAACTTCTGATTTCCTACAACTTTCCCGCTTACGAATCTTCGCTACTTGAAAAATATAAAAAAATCCTCGCTTACTGAAAATTTTGTCAGATGATTACTGAACAAAAGTTTGTATTTACTTTTTTAATGTGTACAATTAAGTAAAATTATATTTCAGGTAGAAAATGAAATGGGTAGAATCCCACATCTTTCCTCTAAAAACCTGTATTTCTTTTTATTAAAGACTAGGGGACACCCCTGCGTGCTCCGCACGCCAACGCCGTTGGAACCTTCTATAAACACAATCATGTTATGATTTCTTTATAATAAAGGTGTATGATGAATAATAACCCCAAAGCTATACCCTGCGCGCGATAACTTTTCACTTGGGACTTGCACAGTTTGGCAACGCTGCGGGTCGGCTCGCTACCCCATCCCACTTATCAAATGTATCCGGTTGGACGATGACTCACAACTAGGCTCCTAGTAAAATTACACTTTTTCTTCAAAACTTAATGAAAAGTTCATTATGACTATGCATCTTAAAGATAATTTTCTAAAAGAAATAATATATAAAAATGTTTGTAATCAGACAACTAATAGTATTGGAAAAAGGGTAAACTAAATATATTGTGATCGTTTTGCGGACAAATTTACATTTAAATATAAAACAAATACTATTAACAAAATAATAAATTCAAAATAATATAAACTTTCAAAAATGTCGTTTTTAACCTGCTGACATTAAATATCTTATTGTAAAAAGTACAATACAAAGTACTTTTTTTTAATACAAAATGGCGGATTACGGCTAAACTAAGCCAAAATCGAAAAATTTTATACTACATTTTCGACTTACTTTTGCATGTAAAATCTGAATCTGCATAGCCCGCTACAAAATTAACTAAAAACTTTGTTAAATTTAAAAAAATATATGATTTTAGGCTAATTTTGTTTGTTGTAGACAATTGCCTAGAAATTATGTTTTTGTCGATAACTCGGTTATCCTTTGACCTACTGAAACTACAAAAAAAAAAACTACTGTCTGTCGTTAAAAAATAAAAATATTTTGTCTCTTGTAATTTTTTTGTAAAGTTAACGGTTTTTAAGATATTCCACGTTAAAAATTTGTAACGGCCGCCATTTTGAAAATTATAAAAATAAATTCTTTGTGTTTGGTATACTACTTGTTAATTGTAACATATAAAATGCTTATTCTAAATTTGAACTTTATATCTTATCTATTTCCAGAGTTACAGTGAACTTTTGTAAAAAAAACAAAATGGCGAATTACGGCTAAACCAAGCCGAAATCGAACAAATGTTATACTACATTTTCGACTTATTTTTGCATGTAGAATCTGAATCTGCATAGCCCGCTACGCTTTACTGAATCACCCTGTACATCTATAAACAATACTTATAATTGTCCAATTTTAATACATTTTAGATATTTATTATCAGCAAAGTATGACTAAACATGTTATGATAAGAAATATTGAAAAATGTATCAGAAGAAAAAAATTATAATTTGCAATTTCGAAAGAGCCTTCTCAGGAAGTGCACCTGTGAGTCAGCGAGATAAGACACATCCGCTCGTCTCAACAGTGCGACGTTGCCGATACCATTTTCACAGTAAACTCCAAAAATCCCAAGTGCAAAGTTATAGCGCGTGTAGTATAAAATGGTAAATAATGTTAAATGTTCACATCAAATTATTTCGTATATTTTATAATAGCAGTTATAATAAAGGTTAAAAGAACCAGCAAGGCTCAGATCTACACTTTAATAAAACCTAACCTAAAATCTAGAAATACAAAGTTTGAAATTAATTAGCTGTAAATGGAAATATTAAGGCAAACAGCTGTTAACTGTTATTTTATTCAATTGGTAGCCATGGTAATAAATGTTAATACATGTGTTAATTTATTAGTCTAGACCTAACCTAAGATTTTTTTCTGACTAAATGTACAAATATTGAAATAAAAAATATTTTTATCGAAATAAATTATAGCCTATGTTACTCAGGGATAGTGTAGCTTTTTATTAGTAAAACTATTTTTTCAATCGGTTCAGTACTTTCAGAGATTACCCCTTACATACAAACAAACAAACAAACAAACAAACAAACTTTACCTCTTTATAATATTAGTATAGATAACTCAACCTATAAGTCACCTACGGCTAAGGAGAGCAAAGCAGGTTACGCCTCGACAAAACTATTTGGTCTGTACGTTTCTTAGCTTGCACGATCTGACAACAGCGAAAAAATTCTCACCCGCCTTATTACGTGCTCGCGATAATAGTAAACACAATCTTTACGAAACTACTTCGTAATCACAAATTTGTCGACATTATGTCAAATTTGTTTGCGATAAACTTACTACTGCCGATCCAGCCTGCGTCTAACATATAACAGGCCTTGCTAATTACGTCATACGTTTTGGCTAAACTTTATAAGACAAACGGCTCAAACTTGGCGAAGAACTTTTTTAAAAGCACCGCCACTTCGACGAGATTGCAGTAGGCAAGTAGACTAATGGATTAATCATTCGCCAACTTGAACTAAAAGTTTTATCTAGACAACTCGGAGCCGATTTGAAGGCACGCTAAGTTATAAATTCAAAGAGGCTGAAAAGTAGGTCTGGAGTATTTCAAACTGTTTTCATGATATGCTAAATTAAAATATTGCGTGATTCCAAATTAATAACCCAAATACGCTATGTTGAAATAAACTTAAGTTAAAGGACTCATCCAAATCGAACATAAAATAATGATATTCTGTTTTATCTCAAAATTACTAACCTGATTAATTTGAAACTTGTTGCAGATGAAGATAATTTAAGCTTAAACTAACCTCAAAAAACAATTAAAATGAAATTAAATGTTCTTCTCATTTAGAATTTAGTTCATTTGAGATCAATCAGGTATCACTAAACTCGTTTTATAATTCGTCCTGTGGTTTTTTTTTACTTTAATATTATATTAAAGTCTTTCAAAGAAAGTAAAAACAGTTTTTTTTAATTACTTCTCGAACAGTAAGACCAGGTCATCCTGTAAGCTCAGTTGCAAACGATCCACCGTTTGCTTTACTTCCAGCCACCTATCCCCTTCTTATAGACATGAAAAGCTACCAGAACTTTGAGATTTGAACCTAGGTTTTCTAGCCAAGAAATAATACCGTCAATGTTCACATACTGAAAATGAATACCATCATTACTTACATACAGTACCTAAAAAGTAAAGCTCTCTTAACAACGTTCACTAGGGGAAACAATTGTCAGGACATAGGATACAAAAAGAAATAAACCAAAAAAGTAAATGTGTGCGGTCGTGGGACCCCCGTCAGGAACAAAGTTCATCGCGCGTTTTCTTCAATTCTTTTACCAGCCTTAACGGCAACATGCATACATAATTTTAATCTTTCAATTGCCGTTTATTATTATATTGTTTTTTATACAAATACTTACTGTTTCCATACGTTTAATGTTATTATAATAAAGGTGTAGAATTAATTATAAGATGAGAACTAAGATGGTAAACACAGTTAAATGTCCATTCATTGTAAATACATTCAATAAATATAAAACGTTGGTTCACCAGTCTAGGTCTAACCTAAAATTATTGTGTGTTTAATTTATTTTACCTGTCTTAACGGCAACATGCGTACAATAATTTTAGGTTAGGCCTAGACTTTAAACTACTTTCTAGGCCTAAAATTTCAGCGCTTGACGATAATATCTTAACTACGCCGGACAGAACCGATATTCTCTTAATTTAAATTGATGAACCAAAATACATGTTTCTTGAATGTATTTACATTCATTGCCATAGCAACCAATTTGGTAACGCTTTTTTCGTTACTCGTATTTTATATTTGTCATTGCTATAGCAACCAATTAATAACACTTTTTTCGTTACGCATTACATTTTTTATTTGTTAACGCCTACCGCAACCCGCGTTAAGGAACTTCATTCCAAAACAAAGCATTATAAATTACATTTAGTTCATAAACTTTTCAAAAATGACCCCACAGACGAATGGAAATTTTATTTGTGAAGAACAATACAGAACGGCTAACAGACATTCTGTTCCCAGATAACTGTTTCAGGAACAGGTAACTGATATCCTGATATAACTGTTATCTGATAACATATCTGATGCACTGTTCCTAATTTATTATAACATGAACATCCTTAAAGACGTTATGTATAAGATACCTAGCATTGCCAAGTCATAATTTACTGCTGCATGAGGGAAAGTAATTTCTTTAACACTTAAGTGATAAGGTACAGTAGTGAAGTTTGTAGG
The DNA here is from genome assembly GCA_018207615.1 of Philaenus spumarius. Classification (NCBI taxonomy): domain Eukaryota; kingdom Metazoa; phylum Arthropoda; class Insecta; order Hemiptera; family Aphrophoridae; genus Philaenus; species Philaenus spumarius. The sequence goes on from JAGFPH010001137.1 coordinate 49,707, forward strand.
CTTAAGAGCGTAAATAAAATATGAGATAAGTTCGGACGAAAGAGCTATTTATAACGTTAACGCCAACATACGAGACGTATTAGCTGGAGTCCTGTCACAGAACATGCCACCATTATTTATATTTTAAAGTAGGAGATGCATAAAGAAACAAAACTAGAAGGTAGTAAGCCATAACAAATTATTATGAAGGTAGTAAGTCCCGTGAAAAATCACAGGCAGATTAATTAAATACACATAAGAAATACATCATAAAAAATATATATTATTTAAAAACAACAGACTTTATCTAGGCCTACTTACCTATGCTGACGGAGTTTTTAACTCGGCAAATGTGCACAAATTTGGATTATAAAGCTGTAGGCCTACTTGTTCAAATTTTGTATTTATACACATTATTATATATCTAAAGATATATGAAACTAATTTCTTTTAATTGCTACTTATTTCATATTGATAGATCAAATGATTTAGAAGGTATTAATATTATAGTGAATAAATTAATAATCGAATATATTTAAATGTTATACGAAGATGTACGGATGTTTACAAAGTTAAACGAATAGGTATTTCTTTTTCAAATTTGTATAAACAAATGTATTGATGATAAAAGGATGTATTTATATTCAGTTTATAACCTCAAAGCAAATCGTATAACGTATTATAGCATACATTAGTTATATAATTAATATTAAAAAAAAAATCAACTTTACAAGAAATTGTAATGATTGAAGTTCTAATCATAACCTCAAAGTAAAATGTACGCTCGGTATTGTTAAGTATTATAGGTAAAATCAGCTGTTATATTATATAGTTACTCACTCACGTACTATGAGATTTTTATAGGAGTTGATAATCTCTACAATCTTGTTTGTTAGTAATAACCTTAGAAAATACTGAATCTAAGAAATCATTAATCCTTGAATAATTTCTTTTAATAGACTATTTATTTAACGCTATAAGTTCTGATCCAGAATAGTCCACAGCGCCAAGTTATTTTAGTTATCCGTGAAAACATTTGTTTGAAACCATACTCTTAATTGCTTAAATATATACTCATGCCTCGGTAAAGAGAACACTGCATAGAATAAGATGAAATAAGTCATTAAAACTTAAAACTTTCTACTGAAGCAGGAATATTCTTAAAATTGTGTATGTTTTTTCATTGTTTTACACTTAGCGACACTAAATTGCAAGTAAATTGTCAAAATCCAAAATCCGTTATGTACAAAGTGTTCAAAGTATTATAACAAAACCATACATATAATACAACAAAAGTAGTGTAGAAATGTGGCTTCCAGGACAAAATAACGTACCACCTTAGACGTTAGATTCAAGTAATAGAAGTTAAAATATGGTTTATATCTTGTAAATCACCTAAGAATAATGTGTACCATATACAATAAAATTTAGCTATCCCATTTTAACCAGTGGGAAAAAATATTTAGTGTTAGCTGCCTCCTGTGTTAAATAATCACTATGCCACAATTGACCCTAATCTGTCAAACGGTTTGGGCGTTCAAAGCCGAATACACATATACATTGAATCATACATACTCACAGACTTTAAAATTGATTAAAAAATTTGTACCGAACAGACAAACAAACATACCGACAGGAAAGTGAGTTAATATTACGTTGTTATCCAGTTATGAGCTATGTTGAAGTTTTAAGTCTCTAGCTCATCGGGGAAGTTAGTTTAAAATCTACTGCAAAATTTGTAACAAACATAAAGACAAAAAATGAGTTAAAGTGGTAAAAAAATAATGGCGGATAGGTGATAAAAGAAGCGATTCCTGATACATCTTTATATTAAACTTTTCTTTATGTTTACCCACATACCACCCCTTAAATTATTTCCACATATTACAGAACCACCCTGTATATATATAGATACTAAATTTTGTTAATAAACCGTTAAATTTTGTAATTTTTTATGTAAAAATTCATATAATTTTTTACTGAATGATTCCAAAATTTCGGCCATTTTAAATGTTGAAATTACAGAGAAACTATCCGTTTTTTTAATTAATGCTATAAAACGTTCTGAACATTTTAATATCGATATCTATGTATGTGCTGAAGTTATAACTTGCTATAAGCGCACAAAATGCCCAGGGCACGGAAAACTAAGGGTTCTATTTCCTTTGTTTATATTAGTTTTTCTTTACTTTTGCCATTAACACAAGTCCATTAGTCTATCCCTTTATTTCTGAATCTCCATAAATATATTAAAAACACCATTTGGTTAAATTAGGTATAAAGTAAAAATAAATAGATGAATCACGTTATTGTGCAAATATTATATTTTGCATTAATGTTTGAGTAGTATAATATAGTAAAAAATTTGTATTTTGTTAGAATTAATACAACCAGGTATGCTCCTTTGACCACAGGTTCCTTTTATCATAAAAATTATAGAAAAAGTCTAGCAATTTCCATCACCAGAAGGTTATTTATGGGGGTTTAATGGTTACAAGAAACGGGATTTGTGAATAAGTGAGTAAATGGTGGGCTTTTTAAAGAAACATTAAAAACAGGAAAATTGTAACTTAAGAAAATACCTTTTATTTATCACCCCATTCGTCCTTTTTAAAGGTTTTAAATATAAGCAACACTTTTTACATTTAACGTCTATTATAAATGTTGCCCAGCCTCCCGTTATACGCGTCTTTTCTTCAAACAACACGTCTTTGATCTTCTAACCCCCATAACTATTCCCTCAAGGTCACGAAAGAGGTGCTCAAGGTCTCAAAATATAGGTGATGCCATAAACTAAAATTTCCGAAAATTTTATCAAAATTGCATTAACAATTTTTTATTCCAATTTTTTTTCTGTTTAAAAACCACTATTTTCCTTTTAAACCCCACTTTGGAGAGGTCGAAGGACGTGATTATTTTACTTCTTCATGAAAATAGCCTCGGTACCAAATTTTAAGTTTCTACATGACTGACTTTTTTCTTATTCATAACACGAAATTTAAAGCCATTAAAATGTCGTAAGAGGTCTTAAAAAAGGGTAGCCTATTCTCTTAAGCTAAAACTTTCCTGTTTAATGTTTGTTTAAAAAGCCCACCGTTTACCCGTTAAATAACAAAAACTGTTTTTTGGACAATATCTACCCCCCCCCCCCCCCCCCCTCTAGAAGGGCGACATTGGTAGGATCTGTTGGCAAAAGATCTCGCCTGTGTGCATTAATTCAAATGAAAAAGTTATTTTACCTGTACTAGAGTATAACAACAATTAAAACTAACATCAAACAACATTATCCATAATATACAGTTGTGAAATTTCAAACTTACAAGTCGACAGTAATACATTACACAAACAAAATACGAATCTGAATTCAACGCGAAGCGTACATTAAATACAGTGTGGACATAGAGCGGACGTTCTCGCGATAACTAACCCGCTTGGTTTTCAAAGGACATTTCTACACAAGCACACAATTAATGACCTGACGTACTTTGAGAGAAATAATAAGCCGCAACGCGCGTTCGTTCACAATACTTTACAACTTGTATGACATACTGAAATAACTTCCAAAGTGAACTCACTGAGTCCGTTTTTAGGGAAAATAAAGGAAGTTCGTTTTAATTTCAGGCAGTGATTAAATAGTCAATAGAATGTAACTATATTATTAAGAGAAAGTTTATTACAATTTAACTTAAAAACTACTTGATGAAATAAAACTTTAACACAGAATCTTTGAACTAATACGTTTATTTACTCAAACGCGTTTCAACGATAAACGAGCTACGACAATGATTTATTTCAGAAACCCTTCAATTGTCATTTTTATCGAAAATTAGATTTATAGATATGAAGAATCATTTGCTGTAAACACACATTTTAATGCACAATCCCGTCAACTGCAATGTATATTTTTTTTGTTTGCAGAAACCCGAATAGATAAACTTTCAATTCCTGGTTTAAAAAAAATATACATATATCTTAGTAAAATTATGCAAAACATCTCAAGCCGAACCAGATAGGTAACTAATCATAACAACCACTGTTTGCTTTACTTCCGTCCCCTACTCTTAAACTACAGATAAGAAAAGCTTCCTGATCTCTAGCCGAGATTCGAACCCGGAATCTTCTAATCATGAAGGTTCCGCTATCCACTCAGCTAAGGCTTGCTTTTAAAAAAAACTGATAAATAATTAACACTTTATTTAGTTTACTATATCTACGAGTATTACATGTACAAGTAATTAATGTACCTTCATCAGCACCATCTAGGAGTGGTTATAACAAGTATGTTTGGTTGTTCCTAAGCTTAAATCTGTATAATTTGTATCCGCGAGAGGTTTATAATTAATAATTAGAGAGACATAAATAATGCCGCCATATTGCCCATATCGCCCCTTCAGCTTTCGCTGTTAAAAAAAATAACTCCTATATTTATTGTTTTATGTGAAACCCCAAAAAAGTTTCTTTTAGTAATGAATAAAATCTAAAAAAATGTTACTTATTAATGAGAAGGAATTTTACTACAGAAACCCATTAACTGATATACTTTTATGATTTAAAAAAAAAACTAAACAAATTAAAATTAACCCTAGAGTAGTGTTATGCTTTTTGCAACACAATTGGTGTCATAGGTCTATGAGACCGATTTACATGTTTAAAAAAAATAATTCTGTAAATATCACCAAACTTTAATAAAATGACATATATCGTAAATATGGTTCTTCTCCTACATTCTCAGATAGGCTATATGACGGAGATACATTGACAATTATGATTTTAAATTGAAACACTTTTACTTTACCTACAAATTTAAAAACTAATGCTACTACTTATTTTTTTTTTATGTGGAAAAAGAGTAAACTTCGCAAAAAAGTAGTTATGAAGACAAGAGTCAAATCTGTAAACCAAATAAAAAAATGTATACAATTGTTTCGCATGGACACTTTTTAAAAATTATTAAAATTTGTGTGTGGTGTCTTCGGTGTAGGAGTCCGATTTGTTTAATTTATCATAGATAGCATAATCTGAAAATCACGAGCAGACAGCATCAGGCAGACTGACAAGAAATAGGAAGGTACTGAATTACTCAGCCCTCCCTCTCTAGCGAGCAATGAGTGTCACGCTAACAAAAAGTGAATAGGACTCTCAGACCGATGACACTACTGTAGGGTTAAAATAGAACAAACATCTGTTTTGTGAAGGTATTAAGAATTTCTGAATTTGTTTAAGCGACAATCTGTACTGATACAAAAGATAGGTTTTTCTTGTTTACCAAAAATTTTAAAAATTGCACAGCGGGTTTCTGAAATAAACGATTCTAGTTATCAAACCATAACTAGGTATACATCTTCTCACAAGACAAGCTCAATTGAACATAATACACGTTTTACTTAACTCAAATTCAAAGTAACCTCCAAGTCCTCAGAAAATTTAAATCAATATACAGAGTGACTCGCATAAGGTTTCGAGCACTTTCTGAGCTGATATCACTAGCAAAAATAATGAAAAAGTTCATATAAACATAGGTCCGGAAATGCTTTGTTATCTAGTTATCCACCATTTTTACTTTCTCACTATACTATAGTATAGAGAAAGTATAGTGATCGCAAAAAAAATCGATGTTGAGATTTTTGTGGAAATATCCGTTTTGGGATCCCCTGAGTCCAAAAAAGTGGTTTTTACAAAATGTCTGTCTGTATGTCTGTATGTATGTATGTATGTATGTATGTCTGTATGTCTGTATGTATGTCTGTATGTATACAAAGCTAGAGAGAAAACTATTCGATCGATTTCAACCAAATTTGCACCAGACATGTCCAGTACGCCTGTATAGATGCACGAAAAAGGGTTTTGAACAATTTTGAAAAACAACCCCCTTTATGGCCAAAAACCCCCCAAAAAATCAGTTATTATTTTTATATTAAAAAACGGCTCTAACGATTTTGATAAAATTTGGCTTATTTGTAGCCTTTAATGTGCCCTACCATATACAGAAACCCGCATCATTCTAAAAATTCTCGTTTAGCTAATAATAACAATAATAACTGTTTTTGGGGGTTTTTTGGCCATAAAGCGGGTTGTTTTAAAAAAATTTCAAAATCATTTTACGTGCATCTACCAAGACCTAATTGACGTGTTTGGTGCAAATTTTTTCGAAATCGATCGAATAGTTTTCTCTCTAGATAATAATAATAATATTTATTAGTTAATCTCCAACTTTAATAAAAAAACTTTCCTACCCCACCCTACAAGTCACAGTGAATCTGTTTAGTAATTTAAATGTATTTGTGAGAAAGTATGTGCCAGTTCCTGGTACCGTTTATTTTAAATAAAATACTTAATATTTTTGAAAATAGAAAAGATATTAAGCTCAAACTTTATATACCTATTTGTTACGTAACCGATTATAAGTGTACGAAAAATCAGAAAATTCTTTACAATAGTTTCAAAATGGTGGCCGTTTAAAATGTTTTTATCGAATATCTAAAAAAAAACGCTAACTTTACAAAATCATTACAGGAGACCAACAAATTTATTAATTTATTTACAAACCCAACGGTTTTTTTTTAAATTTGTTAACCTCAAAGGATAACAGAGATATTGGCAAACAAAAACTAAAAATGTCCGTTACCTGTACCCGTTACCTTTATCCGTTACCACGATACAAGGGGTGTACATGTCTACACAAACATGAAGGGCCGTTTTTTAATTTTACCACTTGGAAAATGGGTGTCGAGCACTCAAAATGTCCAACAATGGTTGTATTTAACTAACTGGCATATTCCTCTGAGAGCATATAGTTTAGCCAAACGCACCACCACACTTTCCACTGGCCATTCTTGATTGTTGTTACGCCAGACCGAACAGCTTTACGGCTGCATACATTCGTGACTCGAGGGACTTGTCATCGATTTAATCAAGACTTGCATTTGGCAGATTGTCTCCCACAACATTAACTCGACAAATTCTATTCAGTTTATATACATTGCAAGCTCATGAAATGCCGGATGAACTATCCGCTCGTAGTAACTACGAATCATTTACTTTATAGTATAAAAAAATAGTTCTTATAATTGATAAAAATGTCTACTTGGTATACGCTAGATAAACCGCCAAATATACATTTATCTAAAATATACATTTATCTTAAAAGGCAAGTTCTTGGATTTATTTGACTGATTGTTAAGATTTAACTCAAAAAGAATGCATCTAATTTTGATAAAACTTTTACAAATTTGTTTATAATTGCTGTCTGCATAGCCTTGACCATAATTCATCATGTTTTTCTTAAATCGGGCTACTAGTACTAGAAAAATCAAAGGTTTGTAAAAGTGAGAGTAAATCCTTTACCAAAATATCATTATAGGCCAGTCGGTAAAGGTCAATTTAGACCAAAAGTACCAGTAATTTGCAATACGGCTGAATTTTTTTTATAAGTACATTAAAGTATGTAGATTAACATAAAAAAAGTTTACCAGTCTATCGATTTCCCAAAGTCGAAAAAAAATCGATTATCATTTTCCTCTTCGATTATCCTTAATATTTCGAGCTGGGATGAAGATAGAGGAAAATAAAAAATACCACCGTGTAGGGGAGGTATTTTTCAACAAAAAAGGTCAAATGTATTTATTTCGTCCGAGCAATGGTTTGTCTGGAAAAAATTCGATAATGCAGGTATGTATTTTGCAGCACGGGAAATCACTAAAAGGGGTCATCTTATTCATATATGAAGCGTTGGCACATTCTAAATTGGCCGAATTTTAATATATCGAATTGAAACTTGACATAGGAGTTAAAATATATATTTTAAACATTTATGCTGAGTCTCAGCTTGTTATCTTGAAAATTACCCGATCTAGAGCCACTTGACTTATTAATGGGTTTCTCGATTTTAGGAGTACCGGACCCACCATTTCATTTTAAACAGCTCCAGTTTAGAAAATTTTCAAAATATCAACCTGAAAGTTTTTTTACAAGTTAAATATATAGATTCAAACAAGATCAAGGAGTATAAACCTTTTTTATTATTTACTTTTCAAAGCACAAGTAACTTAAAAAAGTATAATTTTAGACCTTTTTAGATTTTTCATCAAAACGCTTGAGTTAATCGGCTGCAGATTAGTCAATTTTTTAAATATAGGTTTTAAAATAAGTGTAGCAAAAAACAATTGTGTTTTTAACTTCTGTACCAATTTTTAAATCGATATGTCCAAAAATGTCGAAAATGGAGTCGTTGAATCCAAAAGTGTTATAGTTAAAACGAGATAGGTAAAACAGAAGACCATTTTCAAGCGCCTCGTATTTAAAAATAACATTAAAAAAATCGTTCATACTTATTAAGAATATTTATACTGGTGTACTCAACTTGTAAAACAAATTTGATGTTGATATTCCAAAAATTAAACTGGAATAGATTGAAATTAGTTCGTGAGTCCGGTACTAGTAAAATCGGAAATCGACTCCTAGATCGGGTAATTTTCAAGATAACAAGCTGAGACTCAGCATAAATGTTTAAAATATATATTTTAACTCTTATGTCAAGTTTCAATTCGATATATTAAAATTCGGCCAATTTAGAATGAGCCAACGCTTCATATATGAATAAGATGTCCCCTTTTAGTGATTTCCCCTGCTGCAAAATACATACCTGCATTATCGAATTTTTTCCAGACAAACCATTGTTCGGACGAAATAAATACATATGACCTTTTTTGTTGAAAAATACCTCCCCTACACGGTGGTATTTTTTATTTTCCTCTATCTTCATCCCAGCTCGAAATATTAAGAAAAATCGAAAAAAAAATGATAATCGATTTTTTTTTTCGACTTTGGGAAAACGATAGACTGGTAAACTTTTTTTATGTTAATCTACATACTTTAATGTACTTTTAAAAAAGAATTCAGCCGTATTGCAAATTACTGGTAGTTGTAACCTATACCGACTGGGCTATTAGGCCAGACACATTCTTAGTCCGAGGATACTGTACGTATAATAGCCTACTTCTTTTATGTAAATACGAATTTCATGACTTCTCTGAAAAACTCGTGTCCCAAGTACTGAAAACATTTTTATGCATTTCTTTTATTCAGAAAAGTAAGAGTTGCCAATGCGTGTTTATTTAAACACGCGCAAAATTAGTGACACTATCAATCCCGCTATAACTTATATTTTAAAAACTTTACTGCATATTTCCTACGGTCTAAATGGTTTAACAGTATCATTAAAACTGCGACACTGCATTAATAATCTCTCTTCCATTGAATTAAAACTGCTGCAGATATACGCAGCGAACTGTCTCTCAAGTTAAGCACGCGCCACGCCTGAAGGGTTTTTAACAAGAACACAGACCTACTGTCATTAGTTAACCTAGTCTTCCATTACGTGAGATGTATCATCTTTACGGCCATTAAACGGAAACCGCAATTACTTGCTAACACTTATCTATTTAACGAGACTCTTGAGATTTCAACTATCTGACCTTTCATAAAATAAAGTATGTTTCGTGAAACTAAACAGCAAGATTATCCAAAGACTTGGTCTAATAATAATTATAATAAACTAATAATAATTAGACCCACACTAAGATTAAACAAAGAAATAAAAACAGCAATCAACAAATGTAAACTAATCCTTAATGGTAACCAGAAAAGAAATATAAAAATGATTAACCCATCTGCCCCAAATAACAATCATTACCAAAACTACACAAGGCCGGACACCCAATAAGACCATTAGTTAATTTTACTAACGCACCCACTTACAAACTTTCCAAACTATTAGACAGAATAATTAGAGAAAATATAATCATCACAAGAAACTATTCTTTAGAAAACAGCTTGATTCCGTGAACAAAATACAAAATATTGAAACAAAAGGTAACGACAAACTCGTGTCATTAGATATTGAAAACTTGTATACCAACATCCCAATTATTGAAACCATCGACATCTTAAAAGAAAATCTTAACAATAAAACTAGGGGCTCTGCCTCTGGACGCTCCGCGTCCCAACCCCGGCTCGGCCTTCGGCCTCAGATGGCTGCTTCGCTTCGCTCGCAGGTGGAAAATTCGATAAAGAATCTCGTTAATCTTTTGCTCGTTTGTACATAGGTGACCGAGCATAAATTAGCTGTTTTATTTGGCAGCTGACTCAAACTCATTAAACATTATCTCCATAAGATTAACATGGGAAATTTGAAGGATTGTATACCGGAGCTCCTTCTCGGGTGAATAGCGGCTGAACGGATGATAATATATAAGACTTGACATATCTGTGAATGATTATGTTCAGTTTTTGATCCAAATTAGCTGTTTTATATATAATAGGTTTGTAACAACCAATTTTTGAATTGAATTAAAATATAGTTAGCATTTTTCGTTGATTTTTGTTTGTGTTTGTTTTTAGTTTGTCAATGTAATACTCTTCAAATTTTCTAAGTAATGTTGCTATGGTAATGAAAGTAAACAAACATGATGTGTTTCTAAGTTTTTTATACGAACAGCTGTTTTTGTGCCCCTGATAAAATCAATAGAAATCTTTCTTCCATAAGATTAACACTGAAACTTTGAGGGCCACTGGGGCGTAGCCCTAATGTCCTAGGACTTCGGTAAATGGCCTAAAACCTTCCCAGGGTTAACCTGTGTTACTATGCAAAATTTCAAAGCAATCGGATGGACGGTATACGAACGCAAAGTGGACAAAGAACCAAAAAAAAACCCCATAAAGAATACACAGCAGAAATTTGCATTTGATTATAACGTTTGTAAGGCGAAAGATACATGATGTGTAATGATTGATGACATATCTGTGAATGATTACCTTCAATTTAAAAAAAAATAAGGAAATCGGCCGGATAGAATGGCCGTACTGACTGCCACAAGTTTTCATAAATTCTTTTAATATATAGATGATGGACTCTAACTCGTTCAATGAACTCATACAGCTATTAACAATTTTTTTACAACATAATTATTTCGAATTCAATAATGCATATTACAAGCAAACACAAGGATTTGTAATATAAATTAGGCTCCCAAGATGCAATGGGCCCCTCCCTTTTCAGCATCTTGACCGAGATTTTCTTAAATCACATAGAAAACACATACATAATAAACCCAATAAACAAATTTTCCAATGAAATAGGCTATTATTCTACCATAGATATGTTGACACCATATGAAAATTTTTAAAAACGACTTAAATCAAATCCACTCTTCACTCAAATTTACCAGCGAAATTGAAATTGAAAATAGCATAAATTTCTTAGACATCAACATAACTAAAAAATATAAGAAGTTTTTCCTTAAAATCTATAGAAAACCCACACAATCTGACCACACTATAAACATCTCCTCTAATCCTCTAAATTTAACCATTACAAGCAGCATACAACAGTCTTATACACAGAGCAATATCTATACCAATGAACCAATCCGATTTTAACAATGAAATAAATATAATTAGGCAAATAGCCATCTCAAACGGGTACAGCCACAACATGATAGACAAAATAATTAAAAATAAGAGGAAAGAAAAACTACTAACTGAGGAATAAGTCAAATACATTGGAATAAATTACCATGGTTTATTGGGCAACGTCGCAGCAAGAATCTTCAGAAAACAAGGCTACAAACTTTCCTGTAGAACAAGAAACAATTTAAGGCTCTTCTTTACATTGTTTATTGAAGAAAACTCCCGAGTGTGCCGTATGATTTCAATACGAAAGGTCTGATTAAAGCCGCAAAATCGTTGAAACATGCATTCATAATAACGTGTTTCGTATTCTATTTATAAATTAATAATCTGGGAAACTGCTTTAAGTTATAAAGAAGGCTTTATATTTTTTACGTGTTAGCTTAAAATATGGAAATTATTGCTTAAAACTGCCAAAAAATGCGTTAAAAGTAATCGATTTTTACTCAGTTAAATTGTTGATTAAAATGAGTTGCCGTCGATTTCTTTCAATTATGAGATATAAGACAAAAGCATAAAGCCTTTAAGAACAATTTAAGATGTTTCACAACTTTTTAGGTTGAAAAACGGTGTCCGAATCACGATAGTACGAAGTGCATATTTTTGTTGTTTTACGCAAGGTATAGAAGACCCTTAAGTCAAGCAAAGATGAAACATACATATATGAACAGCCCCATGATGCAAGCGGCATTTCTGAAATAACCAGCGATGATTGCAACACGTTATATATAGGACAAATAGTAAGATCCTTTAAAACTAGACTTAAAGAGCATATCCCAAATAAGAATTCCACAAACAATAATAAAACCTCAAAATATGCCGAACATTTAAGAGCAACAGAGCACAGCTACACTAATATAGACAAAAACTTGCAAATTGTACATAAATGTTCTAAAGGCCCAATTATGAACGTTTTGGAGGAATTCCAAATTTAAAAACATTCAAAAATAGACCTAACATTATTATTAAACGAAAAAATATTATTTCAAGCAAATACAATGTTTGACAGAATCGTTCAGTTAGAGTCTAGCTAGCGCACTGGACTGATAATGTAATTAGTATAGAGTTAAAAACGTACGGTGACAAACGAGAGTTAAAGATCGCGTAGTTTTTTCAATTGATTTAAATGTCCAAAAGTGTTGTGTTGTGTTTTATGTGTTATTTGTGAATGTGATGTGTATATGTTTTCATTTAACCAATTGACGCGCATTGAATGCAAGAAATAAAACACAAATATAGGTTTCATAATGCCTGATAAAGAGGCGAAACGGCGTAACCAATAAGAAAATAAAAGAAAAAAGGGGGTGTGAGCTGTAAGTATAGAAAATAAGTTAAGTATAGTAAAAAATACCAGTCCAGTAAGGCAATCAATAACCATATCAATATACTCCCTGGTACTATAAAATGTATTACTAATTTATTAAATGTATACTAACTATGCGTTTTTAAATTTATGGCAAACACTTGATAAGCTGATTGTTGAAACTGTCTGTAAATATATGTACAACCCACGTTTCAAATTACAATAGTTTTCGACGAATTGTGTTTGATAACATCTCATTTAACATTTGTCATTTTAACGCTTACTTAGAAAAATATAAACAACCAAAGATGTTAAAAATGCATTATAAACGTCCAACCGAAGCACCTCAAAATATCATGAAAAGAGCACTTAATAATTTCAATAAAAAATTTTACACGGCCACCCTTCAAGAGAGATTTCTTGAATCTGATGATGCTGACTGGCAGTGACACAAGTAGCCACATAAATAACGTTAAGTAAAACTAGATGATGATTTTCTTACACAAAAAACAGTAACACAGACCGTAACTTATAGCCCAGTCAATAAAGGTTTTTTGTCGCAACAAATTAGGGGAAAGCTAAATTTTTTATATGTGTTTGTTGTTTAATAGGTCCTTTAATATTAACTTTATCGAAAAATTTATAAGAACAAAATATGTTTAATATAGATCAAGGAACATATTTACAAAACATTATTCGCTACGATAAGTATTAACGAACTTGTAAGCAATCTTGTGAAGCTCTGCATTTGTAAACTTCAAGGGGGGTGGAGGGGAAGCACAAGGGGGAGAGGCGGGGGCTTTTGAGAAAATACATGTCTCATAAAGGTCTATCACATATAAAACATTTAGCTTTCCCCTATTTTGTTGCGACAAATGGCGATTTTTGGCCTTTATTGACTGGGCTATTATGTAAAGTCACCTTCTTTGTGGTGAAAATTGTGAAGGATTGCGCTACACTACACAGCTTGTAGTGGTTTATGATTATTGCTAATATGATTTGTGGTTTAATTACTGTGTAATAAACTAGACTATACACATTTTAAAACAAATAAATACTGAAAAATGCAACGATACGAGTCGGTGATTTCTTGTGGTTCGTAAAGAAGTCGTTGATGTGGGAAAATTCGAGGCGATAGTGAGTAACACGAGTGCGTAGTGGCAGAACGATTTTTTTAAATTTAATAATCGTCACCATGAGGTAATAGATATAACAGCTGATTAAATTAACCAGTTTCAATTAATCAAATCGTTAGATCCAGCCTGGAACAGTAGGAATTACGTTATTTAAAAATGGACTTGTTTTTGAGTAAATGAAGCCACATTTAATGAATCCTGGTGTTTACAATAACACAACTATGAATATATATAAGTTCCAAAGGCTTTTCATGTGACATAGTTAATTTATATTTTATCGAAACACTTAATTAAGACTGTTACATTAAATTCGCTTATTCTACTTAAGGGTCTGCTGTAGTGGCGGCCATCTTGGATTTTTATTCCATAAGAGCAATGTTAAATTTCAAACCATTTATTTCGTTTATTTTTGTCATAAAATTGTTTGCAAGATATCATTTTAAGCACAGTCACAATACGCATCCGTTTTGCGTTTCACATCTTTTTTTTTTCATTTGTCACGTAATTAACATTCTGAAGTACCAAGTTTGAGCTTTTTTTCTTTATTCAGTAAAAAATGTATAATTAAAAGTAAAACGCAAGCCGGATCCGCAATTTTATAAAGCATGAGTTTTTTTTCAGCACTCAATTACAAAAGATGGATTTATAAAAAGTATTAAAATGAGGCAATGTCAAAGCGCTCAGCTGCAAGAAATTGCACTGTTTAGATAGGGTTATAGAGTGAAGCGCTTGCGTTTCCGGTTGCTTCCTCGTTTACTGCTTCAGGTCGAACACTAGGGTTGATGTGTAAAGCACGCAGGTATTCTTTATTTTATAGTGTATGTTTGCAATATGGACATTTACTTAAGAGTAGAGTCGGTATCCTCATAAACTGTAGTTGGAGGTGGGGTATTTTATCTCCAGAAATAGTCCAGCTTGGTTGATGACAAAAGTTTATCAGACTTTCAATAAACTTTTTACGATCCATCATTATAGAAAGTTTTGTTCGCGCGGTGACTAAATGGAGTTTATTGAACACTAAAGTTTGCCTTTATTGGATTCGAAGTTAATTAAGCAGCATTTTTAAAGGTATATATTCTACGGTGGTTGGAATATTTAATAAATGATTTATGTGCTTAATATATAGTTTTATTCTAAAGAAGGTGGATTGGATATTTTCAAAGTTAATTTGTAACTTTACAACGGATTACCCTATTATGACAAATGGTAAAAACTGTGCTTCATATTCTGACAACTTAATAAATATACATAAAAGCAATCAAAAAACTTAAAAACACTAATTCATACATTCATACACGTTAGTAAATTAGCATTAAAAGTACGAAGTAAAAATAAAGTTGTAAGTACCTCAACATAAAAAAGATAGCCGCGCCGATAGCCGTAATATGAGTTCTTATGAGACTACGATTTTGCACCCAGTTATGACAGATAACAACGTAATATGCACAAAGTTCCGACGTGTGATAATATAATACGTGATCAAATATATAACAATGTGTTATACGTTATAAGGAAATCGTATGGATGAAGGGGCGAGCATGCCATTTGTTTCTTAAGTTGTTTGTTGCCTAAGTTAGATGTATATAATATGACGTGATATTACAATACAAATTTGTATAAAAATTATTATTATAGCAAAAATGTGTATAAAAATGTGTATAAAATTAATATAATAATAAAAATGTTTATAAATATTAATAGTACACATTATCGGTTCGTTCTCACGCCTATAGTTCCAACATGGACTCTTATGGGACGGGACCAATCAGAAAGCGGGAGTTAGTCACGTGATAATTTAGACCACACCCCCTATAGCACATTGTTATATATTTTATCACACATTATATTATCACACGTCGGAGTTCGTTGCATATTACATCAAAAACAAAATAACGTCGTCACCTGCCGTAAATAGGTGCAAAAAAGTAGACGGTTTAAAAAAAGTTATTGAGTGTGAAGTTCAAAGCTTGAAAAAGAAAGAACTGAACATGTATAAAGTATTCTCTACACGAGGTGACTATAACAAACAAGTAAGAAGATATACCGTATTCAGGGACTAAAGTTGTCCCAGATAAAATCACTTTTAATACGTGCAGAAGATAAGAGAAAAAAGATCAACATGATCTGTTTGCTAGGACACTGGACAATAAAAGACAGTGAAACGACTGACAAGCTGTCAATTAAGTATCATCCACTCCCTGTGTGAGGCCATATCTCCATCCCAGTTTCGGAGAAAACAGGTGATCGGAAACTAATCCAATAAATAATATCAAGGTAAAGCGTGAATAGAAGAAGTCGTACAGATTGTCAAAGTTCTGTCTGGAAGGACTTAATTAATGATGGGAGAAACAGATAGTAGGCAGGTATAGAAAGGATGGATGTAATGATAATGGTAGGCGTGACATAAAGGCAGGCATTAGGTGATAAAGGCCATAAGGAAATGAGGAAACAGCAGAGCACTACTGTTGCTTTTTGCGAGTGGTTCGCCCGTATACTCTGCGTGTGAGAAAGTTAAAGGTGACAACTCTACTAATCTGTTAAGATTTGCCATGAAGCGAAATGCACAATATCAATTCATAAATTACAGTATTTCCTACTACACAAACATTAATGGTCATCCAGTACACCAGTCAATAGACATTTTTGTATGTTCAAAAGATTGATCGGCAAACCGACTGAATTATGACTTAAGCAATAGTTAGTAGATGAAAATACCTCCTTCGGAAACAATGATTTAGTTAATTTAAAACTCTTTAAAGTTTCAAATGAGACTTTGTAAGCTTTGATCAATGGATTTTTGACTCAAAAACATCGGGAAAACGGTAAATAGATTTTTAAACTTATAATTTCGACATTTTTAAAATTAAAGTTTGGAATTGTGTGAAATTACAGGTAGATTAACCATGCACAAGGTTGGCCCTGCGGGATATAATTATTAGCGAATTTTCATAGGAAAAATGAGCTATTGCAGTGACCCTTATGGTAAGAACTAAGGTCGGGAGTAGCAAATGAGCACCAATCATGGTCCCCAGAACAAGTCATTAAAATTCATATATATACTGTATATGTATGTTGGTTGTGTACGACGCTCGGACAAGTTCGTTAGCCAAAAAAATCCAACTTAAAAATCCAAAACAATCCGACGGACGAGCTTTTAAGCTTATAACCCAAGACCACAAGATCGAGGTGCAAACTTGCAAAACAACTGTAACGAACAATCGCGTGAGTCGAAGGTGGATGCTTAGGCGCAAACAAATTCTACTAATATATTTCTTACACACAGGCAGCTTTTAACACCGTCGTGAGTAGACCTATTTCCCAAATTGTAGGTTGAAACCTTAAAACATAGGCCTATAAACTTAATTTTGGAAATTTGCTCATCTCACGTCAGCGGTTCAGCTGCGTGGTCGAATTATTTATTTTACATGATAATTGTTTAAACAATTTGGAGCCTTATCTTGAAAAATGAATACAAACGAATTGTTGCGGCCGAATTAAATTTCTCAAAAGGGAATCTGAAAGTAGAGATCATAACTTTAAAATATTTATTTCGGATTTCAGTAACAATGCTGAGAAGTTGGTTAAAATTAATCCCGAGCACGACCCTAAGGCCTCGTGTATGCACGCGCGTTTTGTGTCGCGCCATAGCGACGCCCAACATTCGTTAACTTTGAAATGGTAAAAAAACGTACGATTTCAAGTCGCGCGTTTTCCAGTATTGCCAACCGAATGTTCCACTTTCGCTTCATTCGATCAAATGGATTCGTGCTTGGTGTACGCGTATTATTATTTTCTATTAAAAAAAGAAAAGGAAACGAAGATGGGACGCCCATCCCATAAATCGTGCTTGATATCAGACGGAGTGTTTCGTCAGTCAAATTGTTTATTGAAGAACGACAGCGAGAAGTCTTTTATTTTATTTAGAATTTAAATTCTTTAGAGAATTTCGTAAAACTCTATCTTTGTAATCTTCAGAGCTGGCATCTCATATTGATTTTCTTTCCTGGATGGCGTGAATAAACTCTTCAGTGCTGAATGTATCCACTATAGATAGGTCAAAATACTCGCACACACTAAACTTACCAATGATCAACACGGACTGACAAATAAACGGACAAGATAAATGACGCCAACCAGGCACCTGTTGACAGCACGCTCAGCAAAGTCGCGCCACTTCAGAAAAACCATTTAGCGCGATTTAAAAAGTCGTCCGTTTTCTAGGAGAGAGCGACATGGTTTATAAATCGTAAGTTTTCAACTATCGTGCATTAAACTCAATGCTAATCCAAATCGCGCGTGTTCAGGTCTAAACGGGCGAGCCATGTTGCGGAGTCTCGTAGAGTTTGGTGGGAGAACTTCTCCGCCGCTGGCTAGTTTACTGGCTAACTTACAGCGTCTAACTACC
>JAGFPH010001137.1:68095-91047 GCA_018207615.1 Philaenus spumarius
CTACACAAATGATCAAAAATAGCAACTTTGTAAATCTTTTTATTTTCATTTTTACTTTCTCCACCCTATACGTAGTATATGGAGAAAGTATTGTTTTCGTCCAAATTTTCGAATTTGAATTTTTAGTGGAATTATCTGTTTTGGTGCTCCTTGAACCCCCAAAAAATGTTTAGTGGAATCATCTGTGTTGGTGCTCCCTGAACCCAAAAATATTTTTAGTAGAATTATTTGTTTTGGTGCTCCCTGAACCCAAAAAAGTGTTTTTTTTTTGTGATGACTGTCCGTGTGTATGTTTGGATGTGTACAGAGCTGGAGACCATACCAACGGTCCGATTTTGATGAAATTTGATATGTAGGTGTAGTTCTAGAATATCTCCAGGCGTTTTTTACATATTTCAAATTTTTTGGTGCAAATTTGTTCGAAATCGATTGAATAGTTTAAATAATAATAATAATATATTATAATAGTATAATATTGATGTGTGTTACATGCATCTAATATTTTCCATGGTAACAATTTCCTACTTTTGAAATTCTAAATAACCACCTCCTATGCAACTCTTGTGAAGGTACAAAGTTTCAACTGGGAGAAAGTTTGTGGCAGTTATCTGGTATCGTTTATTTTATACATGTTATTGACAGTCTAGAGATAACATAATTATTATATTTTAATGGCAAGAAAATATATGAAATTGTGTTTTAAAACGTGTTTTCCTCTCGTGGAAGGATGAATTTCCAAATTAGATGAAAGATGAGTTGAAATTACAATTTATACTAAATACAGTAATATATATTTTTGCTTATATGGGGATGTTTTTGACATTTAAAATTACAGACGTATGCATAAAATGTTTCTATATATATATTTTTTTAATTTCCCAAAGTAGAGAACTTTTAAATTTTAATAAAATGTATTGCGAAAATGTCCATACAAGTTTTTTTGCTTTCATAAAAAAAATTATCCATTCATTAAATAGTTCACTTCTGAGTGGGGATGATTTCTAATAGCACTAATATTGATATAAGTGTTTTGTAACAATATACTTTTATACATTTACCCAACTTATGTGATTGTTTACTTAATGAAATACTGTACTTCAACTATGAACCAAGTGGATAACATTCTGACTTTAATATGGAAAGTTAAATTATTGGTCGGCATACCTGTCTGAAGTATTTCTAAACTTATATTCGGCGAAAGAAAGTTTAGATAAATTAAGGGCAAAGGAAGTGGGGTTGATAACGTTGCGATAAAGCCCGAGGAGATTCTGCATTGCGTATTGGCAACGCACGCACTCTACACGCCATTTTGTAGGTGTGGGCGGGGTGGGGGATAGACATTTGACTAAATCTATAAAAGTTCTTGGCAAGCGTATTACATACGTGGAAATAGAGTTGCATTGTTGAAACTATACTTCGTGCAGCTTTGAGACCATAGTTTAATAGTAGTTTATGGAAGCTTTTTATGTTAGTTTTTAAACTTAACATTTGTATGATTCATTATTTTCAAATAGTGAACAATATTTATTTATAATTTTTTTTCTTTTTATTTTTTGTTCTGATCCTGAAATATGAAAAATTCTAGTAGAATTGGTATTGTTTATCTCTGAGTGTCACGGACTTTTAAAGTACATTGGGAAGTAAAGAAGAACATTTTCAAGACTTTGGTCAGAAAATGTAGCACAGTAAAATAAAAATCAGAATTTTATGAAATCTTCTAGTAAATCTCCGTGAAAAATCACAGGTGGATTAATTAGATACACATCAGAAATACATCATTTATACAAAAAACAACACACTTTATCTAGGCCTACCTAACTATGCAGACGGGGTTTTTTAACTCGGTAAATGTGTGCAATTATAAGGACTATAAAACTGTAGAAATATTGTTTGTGTTTTTGTATATTATTATATATATTTAAAGAAAGATAAAAATATTATCTTTTAATTGCCTTTTATTTCATATTGATAGATCAAATGGTTTAGACGTTATTAATATTATAGGCTATATTATTGACTGAAGTTGTAAACATAACCCCAAAGTATAATCTACGCTTGGTTTTACTTGCGTATTACAGATGATGGGTGAAATCAGCTGTTATATTATTAAGTTATATCATTTCTTTTTACTTTCTCCCCCTATACCATAGTATATGGAGAAAGTATTGTATTCGTCAGAATTTTCGAGTTTGAGTTTTTGGTGGAAATATCCGTTTTGGGTCCCCCTGAACCTAAAAAGTGGTTTTCGGAGTGATGTCTGTGTGGATGTTATCAGACCTAGGGCCTAAACCAGTCGTCCGATTTTGATGAAATTTGGTATGGAGGTACTAATTCAAGGTATCTCCAGGCGTTTTTTTCATTTATGTGAATTTTTTATTTTTAAGGGTAATTTTCCCATAAAAACCCATAAAATAACGGAAAAATTAACTTTTCTCAAAAACGGCTCTAACGATTTTGATTAAAATTTTATAGTTTATTAGGGACCTAAAGTACTATAAACTGTAAAATTTTAATCAAAATTGTTCGAGCCGTTTTTGAGAAAATTTGATTTTTCTATTATTTTATGGATTTTTATGGAAAAATGACTGTTAAAAATAAAAAAATCACAATAAATTGGTAATAGTATTTTTTTATTAAATTTCTATAATGAGGGAGAAAGTATGTGTCAGTTTCCTGATACCGTTCATTTAAATGTTATTCCACGTACAAGTGTACACTCGCTTTTATAGGAGTTGATTGAGTTTTTATCTTTACAACATCTAGATTGTAAAGTTTAAGTGAGTGAAATTGTATAAAAAATTTCTGCTTTCAATGGAAAATATTTAATAAATACGTTTTAGAAAATGATCATCATCCATCGAAACCAGTCATCATGGCATGTTTATTTAAACTTTCTGTTGTTAGGAATTTAACTTGCATACATAATCCTTGGCTAACGAAATAACTACAACCTGATCATGCAATTAATTACTATACAAAATTTAATGAAGAACAACAACTAACAGCTGGACACAAAACAAATCCGGAGCTCTTAATTTTACATTGAAACAAAATTACAATTTTTATTAGTAATCGTTAAATTAATTACAGAAATATCTATACATATTATAAAGAGATATAAATATTGTAAAGAGGTTGGCGTGCGGAGCACGCAAGGGTTTCCCCCTAATGTATATATATATATATATATTATTATGTTATATTTGAATTTTACCCAAAAGGCTTATTTGGGGGAGTGGGCGTTTTTTAAAGGATACAAAAAAGGATCTGTTTTACAAAAAAGTAGCCTATAGGAAACGTAAACTTTTGTTGCCATTTTGGAGCCATATGACCGAACTTTAATTACAAAACATGTTTAGGTTTAAAAACTTTTCAGTGTGATACCCTACATCGACCTACATTCCCATTTGCAACATTTGAAAGGTTTTTTTTTTAATTTCCCCGAAATTCGGAATGTTTTTAATATTGGAAAACTTAAAGTGCTCAGGTTTAAAGTGGATAGCATTACTCTAATATATGTATCTTTAATAACAACATACGTACCCACAATGTTGTTATGTTTACTGTGTTGGTATAGGATGCCGGGTTGACCAAACCAATTATTACACATAACTTAACTATTATCCTTCATACGATTGTTTTGACAGTTAGGCCTACACTATTCGGTAGGTAATTAAAAGACCTACAAAAAGGTGTCTTAATACTTTTTTTTTATAGTTTAGGTTTTAAAAGATCACACAGCCGCCATTTTGAAACGCTTGATTGGAAATAATCGTTTATTTTTATCTTAAAATAAACTTCATGCCTAGTTTGAATTCAATCGGTCATACCGTTCTCTAGCTATAAATTACTTTGTACAAGAAACAAAATGACGGATATGTGTAAAACGAAGCGTTTTTGGAAGAAATGTTTTTCTTTATTTTGACCCATAGAGTTATTTCTCGAACTTTGGCTCTTTACTTATAGGACATCCTGTATAGATGGAATATCTCTGTCAAGTTTGTTAGTGTGCGAAATCAGACTAAGGGAGTAAATATTAAGACCGTTTTTAGAAAAACTGAAAAATCCTATAACTCCTTTTATATACGTTTCGTATCCGTTTGAAGAGGTGCTTCCTGAAAGTACTACCCACATTATTTACTGATATTTTATTGATAACTGGTAAATTGCCTGCAGGGGGTGGATAAATCATGGGCGGATCCAGCCGGTGTTCAAGGAGGAGTCTGTCTCCTACCCCGGGGGTATAGAATATTTTTTTGGAACACAGTGCTTGAAAACGTCTTTTTAGACTATGTCACGAGCACCCATTTTGAATAGAAATTAAGGATTATATGCTTTACCCAAAAATGAAATTTTATTATAACAAATTGTAGAGAATAAATCATAGAATTGAACTTATTCTTGAAAATTGTAAATAGCCTTATTCTATAAACTTATTTCACTTAGTTTCACTAAATTAGAACAATTAAAGAAAACTCTCACAAACGTATAGTATACAGTTCCAGCCAGACATTTCGAAGGCAAAAGACGGCTAACGTGCCTAGGGCGTTGATAATGTACATATTTCACGGAAATGCCCGAATAGCATTGGAATACTAAAGCAGGTTTTCCTTATATCAAACGAAAATATAGAACTTGCACTTTAAATCGATAAAAAATCCTTATACAAATACAAATACTGTATATAGATTTGTAAATAGATACATTGATTGCAAAATGTGCTTTCTCATTAGTTGAAAACTTTCCAATTGCAAGTGTTTATAGAAAATTTCATATCTAAGAAACTATAAGAGTGACGAATGATTGGAAGGCAGTGGTAGAACGTTCAAACCTTGGCGAATCCAATGGTGTACTTATCGTCTTCTCAAAACAAGTCTGTCTAACGGTTATGTGCCTTTAAAAAGTGACAAGTTTGAGTCATTTGCTTGTGCTTTCTCGCGCGGCATCAGTTGATTTAGACAGTTATAACTTTGCAACGATGACTAATGATTAACATTGACCTTTCCAATAGTTTTTGTTTTATTGAGATTGGATAGTAATTCGATGCAAGTTGTTACATTGAGCAGTCTGCCACTTAGAAGATTAAATAAAACAAAAATATAATAACCCAAAGGAGGGGCTGCAGCCCCCTCTGAATCCGCCAATGGGATAAATATGAGTTGAACTTAACAAATTCATAAATCCATTCAATGGCCATTGTAGATCTTTTAAATATTAGCGAAATTGTTTGCTTCATGGCTGCTGCTCTTAGAGCAAGGGGCGAATAAATTCCTTAATGCTTTTATTTTGGGAGTTGCTATGTAAATGGTAGTAAATAGGACTTTGTAATCTACCTGCGTCTGTAAACCTCACTGATTTGAATAAAAACCCCGAACCACAAAACAAGGAACAAAATCAATAACTAAACAACTAAATTGTAAGTTATGTTTATTACGACGCTACCCTTACGTACATTTTGATGACATGGTTATCATCCTCAGATGGTTTTAACACTACTAAAGTATACAGACAATATTACAGAGCTAAATATACCCTTCCTCCTCCACTCCTTCCCATGCCGTTCAATCCAAGACCGACCTGGTGGGGGAATGGGAGGAGCCACATTAAATCTACTACAAGTATCTATTATTAACAATAAAAGTCTATTTAACAATGGATTTTAAAACTATTAAATACAAAAAATTACAAACTGGTCTACTAAAACTATAAGCAGTCAAACATTAATATAAATAAAATAAAAACTTACTAATAGGCCTAATGAAATAAATAACAAACAAAAGAAATTAAATCTATATATAAAATTCAATGTATGTCTGTTTGTACGTTTGTCTGTATGTTTGTCCTTTATGCGTTACCAAACCGTCCATCCGATTGCTTTGAAATTTTGCATAATAACACAAAAATGTTATTATGGGCCGATTGCTACGCCCCAGTGGCCCTCAAAGTTTCAATGTTAATCTTATGGAAGGTCAATCTTAAGGAAGAAGAAGAAATATTTCTTTTGATTTTATCAGAAACAGCTGTTCGTATGAAAAGCTTAATACAGCTGATTTTGATCAACAGCTGATTTTGATCAACAACTGATTTGGATCAAAAACTGAATATAATTTTAGGTTAGGTAAATCAAGCAATGAGCAGAATCCCATTATAATATACATCGGCCCTCAGGGATACGAATTACAGTCTTTCAAAGTTTCAAATTAAGCAATAGCGAAACATTGCCGGGTCAGCTAGTACTTAATAAAATAAAATAACATAACCTTTAAAATCAAATATTAACAAATACAGACCAACAAAATACAAATAATATTGGCCTACGGTTTAAAAAATACAAATACTGAAAGTTAAAAAATAAATTAAAGTAGAAAAATATTACCAATAATAAATATTATCTATTGCTAAAGGTTCCTATCCAGTCCTAAGTAAAGAAAACAATCACGAGTTAGGAATAGGCCCTTTATCTGCATTTAATAACATATCATTGTCAACTGTAAATATCATTTATTTGTTTAATTGTACACCTATTGAAACTATACACAAACTAGGAATTATCCAACACAAATGATATAAAGTTAACTGGACTTATCGCTCCAAACGTTTTTGAAAATGTACGTAGAAAATATCATTTAAAAGTTCCATCTTCTCGTTCCATATTACTCTCGGAAACCAGGTCTCACCTTTATCCGACTTCATTATGCAAATGATTTCAAATTGAATTTATTCAAATCGCATGTAAAATAATGAAGTATTGAATGAATCTCATTTGGAATAATAATGTCTTTTCCGTAAGGTAGAGAGCATTTATGACTTTAAACTCGTATAATTTTCCTTTATTAGCGAATTTCCATAGGAAAAATGAGCTATTGCACTGGCCTTTATGGTAAGACCCAAGGTCGGGAGTAGCAAATGAGCACCGATCATGGTCCCTAGAACACGTTTTTGGGTGTCATTAAAATTCATATATATATATGTATGTATATATGTATATATGTGTTCGCACTCTAGCGGCCGCATTTTAAGTCCGATTTGGTTCAAATTTGGTACACATGTTGGTTGTCTACGTCGCTCGGACGAGTTCGTTAGCCAAAAAATCCAACAACCAGAAGTACTTTTTTTGATTGGAAGTAACTATTTTTTGACATTTTTACTACGAAAATGAAATTTTTTTAGAGTGTTTTCTAAAAATATAAATGTAGGATGTTATTCTGCACATTTTTTTTTTACGCGACCTTATAGCTCGCTTGGTTCCCCCAAAATCGATCAAAACGTAAAATACCATAAAAGTACCCGGTTCAAAGCCATGTGGTGGATTTTACCGTGGGGTTGGCGTGCGAAGCACGCAATGCTTTCTGTGTTAAATAAACTCCCAATTTTCGGAATGGCGTGCGAAGCACGCAATGTTTTGAATATTGAAGATACCCCCAATATGCGGATTGGCGTGCGAAGCATTTTGCAGCTATTCAGCACCGCCGTGAGTAGACTTATTTCCCAAATTGTTTGTTGAAGCAATAAAACATAGGCCTATCAATTTAATTTTGGAAATTTGCTCAACTCACGTCAGCTGTCCAGCTGCGTGGTCGAATTATTTGAATTTTATTATGAAACTTTTTTTATTTTCTGACCCGTTATTTCAGTCTGCAATTAACTGCTTTAATGAGAAATTGTAATTTTACCTCACCGAAGAAAATTTCCGAAATGTCGGTTATTAAAGAACAGCTATTGAAATTGATAATTTTTACTAATGGTCGCTTCGCTCACCAACCCCGGTGGCGATCCATGGCTAAGCCGATGCAAACAGATTATTGTATACTCTGATATTTTCATGGAAGTGACGACTGTGCGGTGACCTATACACAGCTGATGTAAGACTGATATCGAAATAGACACAACCATCCACAATAATTCGAATTGCTGCGTTCGTTTTAATTTCACCATTGGTATTTAAATAATAAATAATCAACATTTCAAACAAATTTTGACATGACCAACTAAAGTAAACAAATATAAATATGTATTTTAGAAAGAACCAACGAAATAATTCTAAACCGGACATCTATGGAAGGAATAGTTAAATTTCGCAGTTTAGTTGCTCTCTAAATTTACCTCTCGCACAAATTAAGATCCATACTATCCATACAGACTAAAGTTATTTAAAAAAATCAAGCAAACTTGTTACTATCACTCCTAGATGGTGCTGATGTATTAGTTTTTACTTGTACATGATGTAATCATTTACAGAATAAGATTCCTCACAAGAAAAAGTAAAATAAATGAACATTTGATAGGTTTCTTTGAAAATAAAATTTAAACTTGAACTGGACTTTTACGAAAGAAGCCATACATAAATAAAAACCGAACATAGTTTTCTCATAGCAAAACGTTTAATATTTAAACGCGTTTCAACGACCAAGTCATCATCACAAGTGATGGTTACAGTTGCAAACTTATAACTAACTTAGTAATACGGTTCTTAACTATATCACTTAACTAAAACACTGCCTAAAGGGTAGGATTGCGGAAGTGAAGCAAACGGTGGTTTACTCACTTCAAATCTGACGTTACTTTTTCTCCGACTTGGGACTTTTGCATAAGTTTACTAAAGTATTTATGTGATTATAAAAAGGAAAAAAAAAACATGGGACGACAATATGTTTTATAGTTTTTTGTAGATGTTATATGTATATAAAAATAGAAAATTACTTAGAATTATAATTCACTAAAAATCTTTAAGGAACTAACATTTAAGAACAAGTTTAAACTTAATCACCTCAAAACAATATTTTTGTGGATAAGCCAGTTGTTCTCTGAACGAATATGTACTCATAATATGTAACACCTGATGTTTGAATTTTATTTTACCTAATCTAAAAAAAAAATTTACTGTTAGGTGTAAAGAATAGTTACCTGATTATAAATATGCCAAATTGGTTGCAAATAAACGTGTTTTGGTTCATTGTAGGCCTAAACTAAAATTATGTTAGTTTTTTTATCCAAATCAGCTGTTTTATTAGTGAATTTCCATAGGAAAAATTAGCTATTGCATAGAACCCTTATGGTAAGACCCAGGTCGGTAGTAGCAAAGGAGCATCGATCATGGACCCCAGAACACGTTTTGGGGTGTCATTAAAAATCATTTATATGTATGTATGTATATATGTGTTCGCACTCTAGCGGCCGCATTTTAAGTCCGATTTGGTCCACATGATGGTTGTCTACGTCGCTCGGACGAGTTCGTTAGCCAAAAAACGTTTTTTGACAGGAAGTATCTATTTCTTTAGATTTTTCCTACGATAATTAATTTGTTTAGAGTTTTTTCTATAAATGTAAATGTATGATGTTATTCTGCACATTTTGTTTTTTTACGCGACCTTATAGCTTGCTTGGTTCTCCCAAAATCGATCAAAACATAAAGTACCCGGTTCAAAGCCACGTGGTGGATTTTACCTTAGGGGTATCTTCTCATCCGAGGTCGACTGGCGAGTTTTTTCGCAGCGAGCCAAGCGAAGCTCATAACCCGAGACTACAAGATCGAGGTGCCAACTCGCAAAGCGAGAAAGCGAGTTTTTCCACTGCGAGTGTAACGAAGGAGCGCGTGAGTCGAAGCTGGAGGCTTGGACGCAAACAAAATCTACTAATATATTTCGTACAAACTGGCAGCTATTGAGCACCGTCGCGAGTAGAAATATTTCCCAAATTGTTGGTTGAAACCCTAAAACATAGGCCTATAACTCTAATTTTGGAAATTTGCACAACTCACGTCAGCGGTTCAGCTGCGTGGTCGAATTATTTATAAGTACCAGGAGACCGAGCTAAAGCTCGATTATAAGCAGGGCCTAGTTCGCTCACGTCAATAACTATTATTGCAAATTTCCGTGAACATCGTTTAGGTTAGGCCTATAACATTAAACAACTAAATAAAGGGTATGTTTATTTAGCAGAAGTATTCGTTGCCATGGTAACTATAAATAGATACAACATTAGGCTTACCTCTAATAAAATACAGTTTAAAAGAAAACAGATGATTATTGTAATGGCATTAAAAACATTTGCATCAGCTGTGCTTCGTTTAAAAGAAAACAGATGATTATTGTAATGACATTGAAAACATTTGCATCAGCTGTGCTTTGTATTGTTTAAAATGGACAAATTTCACTTTTTAATTTAATAAAAAGACGTAGAAAACGAATTTTCCCAGGCTGGTGACCATTTCCAATCGATTTCTAGTGGCCAAAAGCCCCATATAAAATCAAAAAATCAAAAATCCTTAGACGGAGATTCCAGATCCATTTAGCAGACAGACAATTATCTCTCGCTTTAGAAGATAAGATATGCAACAACAGATATTATATGAATTGATTGCAAATTTGCTAAGTCGGTTGCTCTGGTAATAAATGTAAACAAACATGTGTTTTTTTTTTGATCCGAACAGCTGTTTTATTTTAACTATTTTTTAGCGTTAAAATCAAGATTAAATTTTCGTATTTGTGTCCTAAGTAGTTTTTGCTCCATTTTGATTCTATGTCAGTCAATCAGGACAAAGCCTGATTCAATTCTTATATGTAGAGATTTGTGATGTTCTGAAAAGTTACATTCGTGGAGTCATATTTTATTTATTTTGTCTGTCGCCATTCCGACTACTGTTATAAATTAATATAATGTTAAACAAGGTATAACGTCGTCAGTAGTCAATTGTCGTATTTTTTTGTAAAACAACGGCCGTTTTGGCTATTCAGCCATTTTCAAGTTTTGGAGAAACATACTTCGTTGTCATCTATATATATAAAATTCAATGTATGTCCGTCTGTTTGTACGTTTGTCTGTTTGTATGTTTGTCCTTTATGCGTTACCAAACCGTCCATCCGATTGCTTTGAAATTTTGCATAGTAACACAGGTTAACCCTGGGAAGGTTTTAGGCCATTTACCGAAGTCCTAGGACATTAGGGCTACGCCCCAGTGGCCCTCAAAGTTTCAATGTTAATCTTATGGAAGGTCAATCTTAAGGAAGAAGAAGAAAGATTTCTTTTGATTTTATCAGGGGCACAAAAAACAGCTGTTCGTATGAAAGCTTAAAACAGCTGATTTTGATCAACAACTGATTTGGATCAAAAACTGAATATAATTTTAGGTTAGGCCTACAATGAACTAAAACACCAATTATTGGGCTAATTATTTAAGATATATAAAAACCAAATACCACTCACTGACTGAACACTTAAAAAGAATAAAATTACGTTACAAAGACTGAAAATACCAACCACCACGGGCAACGCCGTACGGGTCAGCTAGTACTTAATAAAATGCATGCACAAAAATTAAATTATTACACTAGAAACACATTTATAAAATAAATATATTTTTATATTTTTGGTTAAATGGATGGAGGGCAGAAGTAAAGCAATCGGTGGTTGGCATCTTAAAAGCTGACTGGATATGTCTAGTTACCTGTTCTCCGGCTTGGGATGTTTTGCATACTTTTATTACAACAAAATATCATTTTTACTGTCTTTCTTGTGCTGGAGGCAATTAAGAGGTAATTGATATCATTACTTATGTAGCTTTAGAATCTGAAAACTCAAATTTTATATGCTACTAGCTGACCCGTACGGCGTTGCCCGTGGTGGTTAGTATTTTCAGTCTTTTTAACATAATTGTATCCTTGTTAAGTGTTTGTTGAATACCCGTGTGTATCGTACTGTGGTCATGAAAAAAAGACTACTATAGGAAAGGGTAATTTTGGAGAAATCGTGATTTAGTCATTTTTACCCCCCAAACCCCCTAATATCTCCAATTTTTAAAACCCATTTTTAGTAATTACTTATGGCCCTAGAGGAAGCTACATACCAAGTTTCATTCAAATCCGTTTGGTAGTTTTGAAGAAATCGTGATTTAGTCATTTTTACCCCCAAACCCCCCTAAAATTTCCAATTTTTTCAAACCCTTTCTTAGTGACCACCTATGGCCCTAGAGGAAGCTACATACCAAATTTAATTTCTTTCCGTTCGGTAGTTTTTGAGAAATCGTGATGAGTGAGTGAGTGGTATTTCGCTTTTATATATATATATATAGATACTATTCATATATCCAATATGACATGTCGCCTTAAACTTTGAAATGCGGTCACAAAGAATATTTTCCCACAACAGTGTTGCAGACAATACCTACTTTTAAACTCTACAAATATTTGGGAACATTGTTCGACTTGTATCCAGTAAAGCCGCAGCAAAGAATGGCATTTTGCCAGGAACCAATCAGAATTGTCCAAGCTCCGACTCGGGGAAGAATGCGAGGAACCTTGATGTCTATGCGGCTTATACATTCCCTTAGGAAGACAATATTAGAAATTGTTTGAGGAATATGCAGCCTTTGTGGGTTAAATGTTCTCCTTATTGTGTACAATGGAGTTTCCGCAATGTACGTGGAATATATTATGTATACAAAGATTAATAAACGCAACTGTCCAGACAGTCTAGCGTCCTGTTTGGTTACTGCTAAGGAGCGCTTAAAGAAAACCGGCATGGAATTGTTTGCACATTATCGTTTCACTTGGTTTTAGGGTTAAATTTTCGACGAAAGGAATTCTAGGAAGTTTTCTATCGTTATAATAAAGAAAATTTCATATACTATTAAACAAAATATGCTTTAAAATTCTTACTTTCCTATAAGCCTACATTTTGTGTTTTAAACAACAACTATATCTTTTACATTGCGAATAATACAGATTTGAAATCCGTTCTTTATTCATTTCAAAATGGCAGTTATTTAAAATGATAAAAATCTAGTATCTTGAATTCTAGAAGTGGTTGTAATTATATATTTTTTCTTTTATATACTGTAAGCGTATTCGCTCCCAAATATGAATAAATGAATTAACGGCATATCTGTTAAGGGTCTTCTATACCTTGCGTAAAAGAGCAAAAGTATGCACTTCGTACTAACGTGTTTCGAACGCCGTTTTTCAACCTAAAAAGTTGTGAAACATCTTAAAGTGTTTATAAAGGCTTTGTGCTTTTGTCTTATATCTCATAATTGAAAGAAATCGACGGCAACTCCTTTTAATCAACAGTTTAACTGAGTAAAAATCGATTATTTTTAACGCATATTTTGGGAGTTTTAAGCAATAATTTCCATATTTTAAGCTAAAACGTAAAAAATATAAAGCCTTCTTTACAACTTAAAGTAGTTTCCCAGATTATTAATTTATGAATAAAATCCGAAACACGTTATTACGAAATGCATGTTTCAACGATTTTGCAGCTTCAGTCAGACCTTTTGTATTGAAATCATACTGTACACTCGGGAGTTTTCTTCAAGGTATAGAAGAGCCTTAAATATTAATCCTTGTCATCACACTTAACTAAATATTACATAACGCAGCTGAACCGCTGACATAAGTTTAGCGAATTTCCAAAATTAAATTTATATGTTTTAGGGTTTCAAACAATTATGTTTGAATTTCATCTACTCACGAAAACGCTGAATAGGTACCTGTGTGTACGAAATATAATAGTAGAATATGTTTGCACTAAGCCTCCACCTTCGACTCACGCGCATTTTTGAAAAGTCTTATGGAACATAAATTCGTAAATCCTGATGGCAATACTTAACCCTAGAAGTGTCCGGCGACTACAAAACTAGTCGATTGCGTGTCGGTTTCAAACACCCGAGTCAGACGACTAGAAAACTAGTCGATTTCGTGTCGGTTTCAAACCGCTACCAAGAGTCAGATTACTTTAAAACTAGTCGATAGCGTGTCGGTTTCAAACCGCTACCAAGAGTTAGGCGACTAGAAAACTAGTCGATATTTCACCCACTAAAATCATCGAATCTCTATAAAACAAAAACCATTGGAAAGAAAGTGTTTTAAAATGTAACTTTTATCATTACAATTTTGTTCTAAAAAGTATATTTACTTATGTAATCAATGTTTTAAAATTGTAGTTTTAAACAGTTGATGCCGCGTGAGAAAGCCCAAAAAATGACTCAGTCTCGTCACATTTAGGGCTCATAACCGGTAGACAGACTTGTTTTGAAAATAATATAAGGACATCTTTGGATTTGTCAAGATTTGAACTGCCACTGCCTTCCAAAGGACTTTTTTGAAAACCGTTGCAATTGGACACTTTTTGAGCAATGAGTAAGCACATTTTGCAATCATTATATCTATTACAGATTTTTTTTCATTTATTTATTTTGTTATATTTCACAACTACCTACAAAAATTAATAAAACTAGTTTAAAATTTTCAAAAATATAATAGACAAACATGCAAAGAATAACGTGAAATAAAGACAAAATTATGTACCCCCAAAGGAAAAGCCTGTTGTGGGGGACCATCAATGATAGTTTTTACAATTTATCAAAAAACAAAAGATGACATTTACGGCAGCTGCCACTAGAAAAGAAATTATACTTAATTATTATAAACGTTGTAATTTAAATACAACGTTACAAATTAATACATTAATTACATACTTAAGAAATAATTTTAAATCTGTCAAACAAATTATCAGTTGATAAGAGCCAAGTCCTGACTAATTTAAGAAAACTCTACAGAGACCCTGCCTTCCTCACACCAGCCGGAAGCGCGTTATAGTTTAGGTGCATTATAAAATCCAGGCAGTTGTTCTAATTTTGTGAAACAAAGTGAAATAACAAGTTTATAAAATAAGAAATTTCCAGTATACAGTTCAATTCTATGATTTATTCTCTACAGTTATAATTTAATTTTTGGGTAAAGCATCTGTTCCTAATTTGTTAGCGTTCTTGTAGTAGGAACATAAACACTTTTGTTTTCTAAAAACAATTTTAAAATAGATACATATTTGTATACACACTTCTATTTAGAACTAAATTATAAAATTTTTGTATATAAAAAATGTTTACTTATTTTTATGTAGGCCTAAAGTTGGATTTTTTTAGTTACTGGAAATTTTGTTCTTCCTAAGCCAATAACTTTTTAATCAATTTTTTAGTCGCATATATGAATTCGTTGGACCTTTTTCTACAGAAAAGGTAACACTTTTGAGTTGTGATCTAATTACTATTTTGACGAATTGAAAAAATGCTTGCAAAGCGTAAAAAATGGCCTGCCATTTTGGAAAGTTTGCTTGACACATCCAGAGTTAACATCTCAGCAGAAGTTCCATCAAAATCTAATTAGTAGGTTTTGCTTTAAATCGTACTAACAAAAATAAACAAACTCACAATCTTCCCCCTTTGTACGAGCAACGTATTTCATTTTCACTTGTACTGAAAAGTAGCAGATATCTTGCTGCGACAAATCAATTCTAAACTTTTAACATTGCCGTTGGCAAAAAAAAAATTCATCGAAGCCGCGTGAGTTGGAAAAACTTTTTAATCCAAATGAAATCGCACAGAATGAAGTCGTCTTTCTTTACCCCGCCTTCAACTCCCTAACAGTTCACACAATACATTCCGTTATTGTTACAGTCCCATACAATGTCTCAATACGTGCACGCTCCATTGAATGGTGCCAGTTTTCAATATTTATTTAATTGCTAGATTTATCCACATAGTGAACAATTCCAAACTATTTTTTTCGTCCTGTTCAGTTTTCACCAATTTTCACCAACAGAAAATGCTGGTAAGAAAATGGAAGTTTTTACACTTTATACATAGAGAGCTTGAGCTAAAAATTTAAAAAAAACAAGTGTATTTAAGTAGAAACCGTTTAGTGTATGCCGACCATTTTGGGTTTGAAAAAACACACAATAAATTTTATTTGAAAGCAGATAAGATATTGAGTAAGTATTGCACATTAAACAGGGTGTTACAAAAATCCTCTACAGGATCGGATTGTATGCACTGAAATAAATGAAAAATGTTGGCTTAGTTTTTTTACAAAAACTCACTGTAACTCCACAAAGAGATAAGATATTGAGTGCAAATTTGGAATAAGCATTTTGTATGTTACGATTTACAAGTGTACTTGTGCACTAAGAATTTATGTAATAACTAGTAGGCTAAGCCTCCTTGATAAATTACAGGCTGATTAATTAGATAAACATCAGAAATACATAATTTAAAAAACAAACTATTAAAAAACAGCATTAGGAATACTTATCTACGCTTACATAACTATGCTGACGGAGATTTTTAACTCGGTAAATGTGTACAATAATAAGGATTATAAAACTGTAGGCCTACTTGTTAAACATTTTTATTTATAATATATTCTACGTTATTATATATTTAAAGACAGATACAAATAATATCTTTTAATTGCTTTTTATTTCATATTGATAGATCAAATGATTTAGAAGATATTAATACTATAGTAAATACTAAGGTTTCCGAAGTTAAACGAATATATTTTTTCTTTAAATTAGTATAAAAAATATATTGATGATAAAAGGTTGTATTTGTATATAGTTTATAACCACAAAGCAAATATTATAACGTATGTTATAGCCTACATTAGTTCTATAACTCATATTATTTACAAAAATAAACTCCACAAGAAATTATAACTATTGAAGTTATAAACATAACCCCAAACTATAATCTATACTGGGTTTGTGTATTACATTATGATGGGTGAAATCAGCTGTTTAGATGTAGGAATGTTTCCAAAGTTAAACGAATATGTATCTTTTCTTTAAATTTGTATACAAAATATATTGATGATAAAAGGTTGTATTTATATATAGTTTATAACCTCAAAGCAAATATTATAACTATAACGTATATTATAGCATACATTATTTCTTTAGCTCATATTTAAAAAATCATCTTCACAAGACATTATAACGATTGAAGTTGTAAACGTAACCCCAAACTATAATCTACACGGTTTGTTTTCGTATTACAGATGATGGGTGAAATCAGCTGTTTTATTATATGTTACGTACGTACGGACGGACGGACGTACACTCGCTTTTATATTAGTTGATTTTAAAAATGGCGGCCGTTACAAATTTTTAACGTGGTATATCTTAAAAATCGCCAACTTTACATATAATTTACAAGAGGCAAAATATTTATTTTTTACGACAGACAAAATAGCTTTTTTGTCGGTTCCGCAAAGCGAGTTTTCCGTTGAGAGTGGAGCATCGCCTGAATCTGGGCTGGAGGCTGATCTGCAAACGCATTCTACTAATATATTTCGTACACGCAGGCAGCTATTGTATTTGTTTATGAGTTGGTAGATCAACTTCTCAAATAGTTGGTTAAAACAATAAAACAAATAAACTTAATTTTTGGAAATTTGCTCAACTCACGTCAGCGGTTCAGGTGCGTGATTGAATTATTATTAAACTAGGGGAGACCCCAGCGTGCTCCTCACGCCAACCCCGTTTTAACCTTCTAAACACGTATTTTATGTTTTACTTTCTCCACCCTATACGTAGAGTATATGGAGAAAGTATTGTTTTCGTAAAAATGTTCGAATTTGAATTTTCAGTTGAATTATCTGTTTTGGTGCTCCCAGAACTCCAAACAATTGTTTAGTGCAATTATCTGTGTTGGTGCTCCCTGAACCCAAAAATATTTTTAGTGGAATTTTTTGTTTTGGTGCTCCCTGAACCCAAACAAGTGTTTTTAGAGTGGTGTCTGTCTGTCAGTCTGTCTATATGTATACACGATCAGAGAGGACACTATTGGTCCGATTAACATGAAATTTGGTATGTAGGTACTAAACCCTAATATCTCCAGGCGTTTTTTCATTTTTTGGAATTTTTAATTTTTAAGGGTAATTTACCCCTAAAAACCCATAAAAAACGACAAAAATGCAAATTTCTCAAAAACGGCTCTAACGATTTTGATCAAATTTTCAGTATTTATAGTGCTTAAGATGCCAAACAAAATGGCACCACCCGCTTTTATCAAAACTTCGGCGTTTTATAATTATGGGGAAATGTTTAAAAATAAACAAGTTTGTGTTGTCAATCTAGCATCGCGGCAGCGGCCGCACGGGGTAGCACCACGGTAGCGAGCACGGCCAGTAATTCAAAGGTTGCGCGATCGAATCCCGCCTGGGACAATAATTTTTTTATACGATTGACGTAGGTAGAATATTATTTTTTGTTTTGTTCTAAAAAGTAGTAAATAAAATGATTAAAAACAATATTATTTTGACTACAGTAAGTTGGGAGAAAGTTTGTGTCAGTTAACTGATACCGTTTATATTTTTTATTGAAGGTGTAGGATTAATAATAGCCTCAAAGCTAAGAAGGGTAATAATGTTAAATTTTCAAATCAAATTAGTTCGTATATTTTATAACAGAAAAACCTAACCTAAAAGTTAGAAATACAAATAATTGTTTCAAATTTTGAAATTAGCATTTAATGGAAATACTAGAGTAAACAGCTGATTGCAGTACCAACACTAAACACAATAATGATTTATTTTGATGCTCCCATTGCCATACAATATTTAGTATAGTTTATATTATTTTTACGACTAACAGATGGTCCTCTTTACAAAACCCTAACCTACCAGTTAGAAATAACTTACAAATAATTTTTTGAAAGTTTGAAATTGGTTGTTAACGGAAATATTAGAGCAAACAGTTGATTACTGTACCAACAATAAACATATTTAATTATAATTTGTTATATGGCGCTCCCATTGGCGTAAATATTTAGAATAGTGTGTGTTGTTTTTACGTCAACAGATGGCGTTGTTCAGAAATACCTAATTTAAAAGTTAGAAATACAAATAACTGTTTTAAGTTTGAAATAAGTCGATAGTGAAAATATTATAGCAAACAACTGATTACTATTACTGTTATTATCATATTCAATAAAAATATTGAATGGGGCTCATATTTTTGTTAAATATTTAGTATATTTTTTGTAGTTTAATGTTCAATAGATGCTGATGTTTTTCAAAAAGTATATAAAAACATGCTTGTATTCGAATGTAATGTTGTTTCAAAATTTCAAAGTAATCGGTGAAGAACTTCCGCAGATTTATGATTTTGAACAAACGAACGTTTACATTTTTATTTATATAGATTAAATTTATAACTAACAGATGTTCCACCTCGAAAAGTTTTGAGCGAATTGTTGAAGCTAGTCAGCTTTTATAAATATAATTTGTCCTTACCATTCATACACCTTATAATTATGTACTACAATATTTTTGTGAAATTGGCTCTTTTCAAACATGCTAACCTTTTACAAAACCTGCTTTTTTATAGAAGGAATTATTTAATCTCAGTTAAAACATTTCTCCAGTCTAAACTGTTTTGTATAAAAGTCCGTCTTATTCAGCCAAAGGCAAATCTTTTCAACGCAACACAAAGAGATGTGAAGTACATTTCAAGAAGATATTCCAGCCTGACGTGACCTGTGTTAAAGAGATCGGCAAGAAGTGGATAGTTATTCAACTAAATTTTATATTGTTCTATATTTATTGAATTAATTAAGTCTAATCAGGTGTTATAAATTTGCATTATTATATCCCTTACCAAGATAAACCTTAACCTAGAAGTTGTAAAAATAAAATATTTTACGAAGATTAACATTTGTTGAAGGAAGTAGTACAGCTGATGGCCGTAATCAGCTGGTTTATGTTTGAATCTGGGTTTATTGTTAGCAGCTGTTCGTATAGCCTACGCCCATGATATTTAAATGACAAAACACCACTTAAATAATTATTGTTGCTTAATAAACTGCTGAATACATTAACACAGTAATATACAGTATGTCCCGTAAGTAAAGTGCCAAATTTCGGGGAATAGTTATATGTATCAAAATAAAGAGAAAATAAAAAACTCTTCGATTTCCAGATCATCCACCATTTGGATTATCGTTTTTTTTTTACAAAATAATTCATATCTAGAGAACTGTTTGACCGATTGAGTTCAAACTTCGCATCAAATTTAACCTAATAATAATATACTTTCAGAAAAATAAAATTAATACGTATATTCTCAACAGATGGTTCTAATAAAATTGCATCAAAATGGCGTAAGGGATTATATCCAATCATGCGTTTCAAAATGGCAGCTGTTTAAATGTTTCAACCTGAATTACCAAAAATCGTAAATTTTAACAAAAACTGTCAAGACGCCTTTTTGTAGCCCTTTTAATTCCCTAACGTATGCGCAACTGTCAAA
The DNA here is from genome assembly GCA_018207615.1 of Philaenus spumarius. Lineage (NCBI taxonomy): Eukaryota > Metazoa > Arthropoda > Insecta > Hemiptera > Aphrophoridae > Philaenus > Philaenus spumarius. Next base: position 88,181 of record JAGFPH010001137.1, read on the forward strand.
ACAATCTAGTGAAGGCTAAAGTTAAGTTATGTCGGGTTGGTTTGTTCAACCCGACATCCTATACCAACACAGTAAACACAATAATATTGTGGTTACTTTCGCTGTTATTTTTTAAAAACTGGACTATTATCCTTCATCCGATTGTTTGGACGGTTACACCAGACGGTAGGGAATTAAAAGCGCTACAGCAAAGGTGTTTTGACATTTTTGTTTTGTTTATTAAAATGTACAGCTTTGGGGTAATTAAGGTTTGAAATTTTCAAACAGCACCCATTTTGAAACGCATTATTGGATTTAATCGCTTACTTTTTCTAAAAATATATCATTTTACTTTCTCACTATACTTTAGTATAGAGAAAGTATAGTGATCGCAAAAAATCGATGTTGAGATTTTTGTAGAAATATCCGTTTTGGGACCCCCTGAGTCCAAAAAAGTGGATTGTACAAAATGTCTGTCTGTATGTCTGTATTTATACAAAGATAGAGCGAAAACTATTCGATCGATTTCAAACAAATTGCACCAGACATGTCAAGTAGGCCTGTATAGATGCACGAAAACCGGTTTTGGAAAATTTTGAAAAACAACCCCCTTTTTGGCAACCCCCCCCCCAAAAATCAATTATTATTTTTTTATAAAAAAACAGCTACTCTAACGATTTTGATAAAATTTGGTTTATTTGTAGTCTTTAATATACCACACCATATGCAAAAATCCACATCTTTCTAAAAATTCTAGTTTAGCTAATAATAATAATAATAACTGATTTTTGGGGTTTTTTGGCCATAAAGTTGGTTGTTTTCAAAATTTTTCAAACCCTTTTTTCGTGCATCTATTCAGGCCTAATTGACGTGTGTGGTGCAAATTTGTTCGAAATCGATCGAATAGTTTTCTGTCTAAATAATAATAATAATATGTATTACTTAATCTTCTACTTTAATAAAAGAATCACCTCTCCTACAACACCCTACAAGTCACAGTGAATCTGTTTAATAATTTAAATGTGTTTGTGAGAAAGTATGTGCCAGTTCCTGGTACCGTTTATTTAATTTAAACTTCATGCTAAGTTTGAACTCAATCGGTAAAACTGATTTCTAGATATGAATTATATTGTAAAAAAAAAAACTAAATGGCGGATATCTGGAAATTGAAGCAAGGTGTAAAATTAGTCTCAAAATCAATTATTTGTATTATCATTTAAATAGCGTGCGTAATTGGATTTTATGTTGACGTTCCTGTTGAGTAAATGTTTCTTAACACGCTTCCAAAACTGCCTACCGGTTCGTCCTATGTAATAACAATCACACTCTCCACAAGTTATTTATAGACTCCTGTGTTTGTTGCAGCCTTCATTATAGTTTTCGGTTGGAGTATATTACTTATGTTATTTCTGGTCTTATAACTTGTAAACCAACTTCATCAAATACAGAGTATTTACAGAAAGTGTCCACGTAAGCAAGTGGCGACCTCCAAGAGGGATAACCAGCAGTACCAATGAATACAGAATACTATAGTTTTCTGTATTCATTGGCAGTACTGTATGGAATTACAATATTATGACATTGAGCTAGAAACACTCAGTGGGATGATTTATATTGCTGTAGTAAATCAATAGACTTTATATAAAACTCTGCTCTCCGATCGTGTGGTTATAACTCAAGAACTACTGGTACGATTTTACGTTATTCTCCCCATAAATTGTTATGCCATTATGTGATTTAAAAAAAATTAAAACCGTACAGTACTACTGCCCTGATAAGGTATTCAATATCTATTTTACAATTTTTAGAGACAACTATTGACGATTTGAACACTAACCTGAGGGTTGAGATTATTTGCAGAAGTTTTTGATTTATACATCTTTGCGTGCTGCTATTTGTAACAAAACTACCAGAACACTTTATGAATTGTCTTACTACTTCAATAGCCTATATTTGATTTTCGTATTTCTTTTGTTGTCTATTTTCATGTAATTGGACATATATATTATACAGGTTAGTAAATAATTGCTTATATGCTACCTGTTTGTTCATCGTGTCTTTGATTAAACCGTGTTTCGTGGTTATCACTCTGTTTGGGAGAGTAATTTTTACATCAAACAAATATCTCTGCACATCGATCGAACAATATTGGTCCGCACCATCCCGGTTTTTGTATATGTATGTTGTTTGTATTGCGTAAATGACGACCTCCAAATGAGTGATTACCTAAAGATGGGACGACGATTTCGAAACGCGTGTTAATCAAGCTAAATAAACATAACACACGACAGGTAAACAGTTATTCATTATTCTCTCGTAGGATATATTTTCAAATTAAAGATAGAAATTTGTGTAAGAATTATTTTCTAAATCGGTGATCTTTTAAAATCTAACAGATTTTGAGTTACAGCCGTTTAAATAGCAAGTTTGCGATCGGTTTTATCTCTTACATTTCTATTAAAAGTACATTTTCTATCATGCAACAAAAATATTTCTTATTTTGTGTTGCGCATTGAGGTAAGTGTGATCCCCATCGTTTGAGAATGTGAAGTTCATTATTTGTACGGAAATATGCGCAAAGACTATGTATCTCTTACATGAAATGGGTCACAAATAGACGGGCTGTTAAAACTAATAACGAAGTACTTTTTTGTGCAAAATATTTATAATTTATTTAAAACTACATTTCAATTTTTACATTGACGTTTCGAACATTTTGAACGTATAACGTAAAGTAAATTGAGGATTTATTTATTCTTCCGATTGGATTAAAATAAAATCGCAAACCAATAAAGAGGTCTAGACGATCGCCTTTAACCTGTCAGCCATTCTGCTATCCTCATATGATAGCTATTTTACTCTCCTAAATTTGATAACTAAACGAAAAT
>JAGFPH010001137.1:91057-133946 GCA_018207615.1 Philaenus spumarius
ATCGCAAACCAAAGAAGCGGGTTGGACGAGTGCCTTTAACCTCTCGGTCATTCTGCTGTCCTAAAATTTTAACTATTTATATTCTCCTACGTTATTTAAATATGACAATATCGATTAATTAATGACTTTGAATAAATTACTAAATACAATTATTAAAATATTAAAACTTATTAGTTTCTGCAACGTGGTTTAATTTACGAGGTTCAACGTTGATTTTAACGTTGATATTTTATTGCTGCTTCACTTATAATTATTGTTTTTTGATTTAGATCCCAGCGAAACCAGCTTTAATTGTAAAGAGCCCGTTTTTAACCACTGACGCAAACAGAGGAGTGTCATAAGTCATAATTAACTTGTGTATCGTAGTTTCCAATTGGGTGAACCGATTTTGATTTTGTTTTTGTTTTGTTTGAAAGGTGACTTGATCGAGAGTGTGCTTAGCTATGATTCAAGAAAGTCTATTCAACCGATAACTTTTTAGATGTTTTTTTGTGTGTTGGGGTATTTTTAAAATGTTTTAGTTATAATATAAGCCAATGTTTCTCGTAGCATTGGTTACAGTTGTGAGGATACCAAACCACCTTACTCAGTCAAATACGGAATATTTACGGAAAGTATGCACACGTATGAAAGCAGTAATCAAGGTGCGACCTCCAAGAGGGATACAGAACAGTCGCGTATGGAATAATAATACCTGTATGGTATTGACCTAGAAACACCCAGTGGGACTGATTTACATGCATAACATTGCTTTGCTAAATCAATAGACTCAACGCTACGATTATCTGGTTGCACAGGTTTTAACAATAAATGTCTGCGAAATAAAAATTTACGATTTTATGAAAATGTTCAGTGGCAGCCAATTTTCCAGCAGTTGTTTACTTGAACACTAACCCTATTTAATCCAGTCAAATCGTTTTTTCGCAGGAAAGTTTTGGGGTAGTTTTGGTTTCTTCCATTCTATACGTTTTTTGGGGTGCTGAATCCGAATCTGAGGTTTGCCTACTAAGTTTCATGACGCAACATTGACAAAATTGCAAAAACATGTAAAAAATATCATGTTTTGACGGTTATTTGCTTATATCTCTAAAACTATCAACTTTTCGTAAATAATCTTCCTATTAAAAAAGAATGTACATAAAATTTAATTCAAATTTCATTCCATAGGTTATTTTCTCCGACGAACCGTTTGGGCTTAAGCGCTAATATAAAATTGGCGTATTTCGCCTGTCTCCCCAAAAACCCACATTTTCATCTCCAAAACTTTAATTTAATATACATTAAACGTTGTCAATTAGTGAATTCCTTGCTGTTCTCTGCATATACCTTATTTAGATCATAAAAATATGTGAAGGTACAAGTATTTTTTTTTCAAAAAATAAATATAATAATGTTCAAGTTACATCAAGTCCGAAATTATACAATTTAGTTACACAAAGTTGAAATTACAACGAAAATCTTGAAAAATTATTACATAATATTATGATTATATATTATAGTATTAGTATTATAGTATTATTATAGTATTATGATTATATGATTATATTATGTATTAGTATTATATTATTACTTTATACATCACATATTATGATTATACATTATTATGTTAGACGTTGTCGTTTAGAGAGTCCTGGCTTAGGTTCTTTGAAGGCGGCGGATCCTCGCCCAGGTTTGGGTTGTTTGTTTCGTATTGACTTGTTCATCTGGAAATGAAATAGGTGGTGCGAAAATAACAACTTTGATCCTATCTCAAGAAGAGATGAAAGTATGTTTTGTTGAAAATTCTAAAGACTGGGGGTGCTTATCTCATTAAAATACAAAATGGTGATTTGAAAAACCCGCAAGTTCACAAGTAGTGTTTCACAATAAAATAGGTTTATAATAACATTAGTTTTACAAGTAAAATTTTCAATTTATAAATCAGCTGATTTGTCAAAAGACTGAGAAGCTGTGTTTTTAGGATAGGCCTACATTTTAACATGCTGTAGTTTACGATTATTACCAGTAAACATATAGGCCCATTTATTTTCAACCCTTCGAATAGTAGCAAAAAGAGGGGTGTTATAAGTTTAACGTGTGTATCTGTCGGTGGCATCGTAGCTCCCAAATGGATGAACCGATTTTGATTTAGTTTTTTTTTATTGAAATTTGTCTTGATCGAGAGTGCTCTTAGTATAGCTATGATTAAAGAAAATCAGTTCTGCCGTTCGGGGTTTTAAATTTATCTGTTATTTACCATGTTTATCCTAGTTAAGTTGGGAAAACATTACAATAGCATAAATTTTAAATAGTTTAATTTTTTGTAACCACTCTAGTAAAATGCTTTTTTATTTTTTTATATTTTTTTATTGTTTTCTTACAAATGTACTTAGGCTTACGAATTCATTGTAATTAAGTCGATAAAGTAACTAATGTTTCTTTTTACCAGGACCCCGTATCCTATACTCCGTTCTGAATAACGAATTAATTCTTTACCAACAATTTATGGAAAGAATGGATAAACTATTCGTAAACCAATGTACTGCTTAGTTCACAATTTAAATGAATGATTACGAAATATATTGTAAAATTAGACACAATACCTTCCACACCGTGTAAGTCTCTTTCTTCTGACTCTTCGTCGTCTGTCATTGATGTCTTCTCGACGTTTTCAAACAGCCCTTCGCACGTTGTGCAGATCGGGTAGCTATGGAAGCCTGCCTTCCTGCATCCACGATTGTACACTAATGTTCAACATTATTTTAAAATCGATGCAGTAGTTTTGAGTTATAACCATTTCATATAATTTGAAAATCAGTTACACAGGTTAATAAATAATTGCTTATATATATACACTAGGAGCTCCGCCATTACTAGTTTAGATCACCAACCCCGGTGGCGACCAATGTATTTTATACTCTGATATTTTCACGGAAATGACGATTCAGCATTGATCGTTCAGTAAGATCGATCCATGCAGTAAGACGTAGATCTCAACAGTCACGACCTTCCCCAAATAATTCGAATTACGGCATGCGTTGTAATTAACCATTAATACATAAATAATCAATAATCAACATTTCAAAAAAATGTTGATATACCATTGATTTAATTAAATAATTTACGTTGGTTTAATTTGATTGATTTGTGTGATAAATTACACTTGCACATAGAATGTAAAAAATTCAACTAACAGCTGTCACGCTAGTTAAACAGGAAAAGAAGTATGATAAAACATTTTTTTTAATCAATTTATGTAACTAAAACATGCATTTTAAGCTGTTTGTCTATTTTTCGTCAATAGTGAAGAATATGAGCTTTAAAATGATTAAAATTAATTTTGCTAAAGAATTAAGGGAGATATCGTTTAGTGATTAAAAAAAAACGCCTTTGAGAAATATAAATAAGGGTGTAACACCAGATGTTTGACTTTTAATACAGTAGGCCTTTTGTTTGCTTTTGCCTAATCTAAAAAACCGTTAGTCGTGAAGAATAATTACCTGATTATAAATTTACAAAATTGGTTGCAAATAAACGTGTTTTGGTCCATCGTAGGCCTAACCTAAATTTATGTTAAATTTTCGATCCAAATCAGCCGTTTTATTCGTAATAAATTACAACAGATGTTTGAATTGAATGTAATAATTTTTCCTTGATTTTTGTTTGTGTTTACCTTTAGTTTTGTAATCTAACCTAAAAACGTTGTTGGTTTAACGCGTAATGAACTAATTCTAAATTTGCTAAGTTGGTTGCTATGTTAACGAATTTAAAGAAACATGTGTTGCTAAGCTTTTGACCCGAACTACTGTTTTAACTGAATTTAGACTATTTTTATGCTTTAAAATAAAAATTGTGCAACATCTTTTCTTATTGTGGACACTTATTTGGAATTGTCAAATTGTTTAAAGTATGAGTTCCCTATCGTTCAGAGAACGTAAATTCCATTATTAAAAAAATGCCCAAAGTCTATATAATGTTATACAAATAATTCCATTATACAACTGAACCGCTGATATGACTTGAACGAGTTTCAATTCGATTACTTGCTACTTCGACCATCTCGCATCGACCTTGAGAGCTCCCCCCTCCCCCTCGGATTAGAAGCTGCCCCACGGTAAAATCCCTTGCGTGAACTTGAACTGAGTACTTCACGTTTTGATCGATTTTGGCGAAAAAAGACGGGCTACAAGGTCGCGTAAAAAATAAAATGTGCAGAATAATGTCTTATATTTACTTTTTAGATAAAACTCAAAAACGTTTAATTCTAGTACGTAAAATCTCAAAAGCTTTCTACCTCCTGTGAGAAAACGAGCTTTCGACTGTGTGGTTTTTGGCTAAAAAACTCAACCGAGTGTCTTAGAAAGTCCAGGGTGGTTAGTGACAGGGAAAACAGGGAAAACCTGGAAAAGTCAGGGAATTTTATTTTTCTGGAAAATTGTAAGGGAATTTTGGTTAAGGTTAGGGAAAAATAACATTTCTAAGAAAAATAGTTAAAAATAACTATGTGAAATCATAGATTAATACAATTTTTAATTGAGAAAATAAACATTAAAGATAAAATGAACTTCTACATTAATCAATAAGAAAACTACGTATTCTGATACGTAAAAACAATTATCGGCAAGTTACAGGAGTGATTGTGACAGCTTGTTCCAATGCACTTGCCGTGAACACCTTTATCTTGAAATCTTTCCCTAACGTGCTTTCTAAAAATGTTAGTTTTATTATTAAACGTTTTCGAATTCGGGTAGCTTCATATCAATTAATTAAATAATCAATGCAAATCAGTACCGGTAGTTGGATTACAAAAACCAATTAGTTATTTCTTTTGTTATAATATAATAAAATATAATGTGAGTAATTAATTTCATAATTTAATAATTATAGTCATAAATGTGTAATTTGCAACTGCTGGTGGTTGGTACAGTAACATAGATAGTATTAAATATTGAACTGTTATAATATTACCGGGTTTACTTAAATATTTAATTAATTCCCTAAAAATTTATTTGCACACCAATATAATTTGATTGATTTACTAAAATAAAATTAGCATGGTTTTGTTTGTGCTTTTTCTAAGATGGGTCAAGGAAAAAGTTTAGTCAGGGAAAAGTCAGGGAATTTCAAAAGGTCATATCACTAGCCATCCTGGAAACCCGACGAGTGTAAAAAATTTAGTCCGAATCGGAATATATTTCTGCCGTTAGAGTGCGAAGACGTAAACACATATATGTATATAATTAGTAACGGCTTTTATAGGAGTTGATACAGTTTTTAATGACACTCCAAAACGTGTTCTGGTTATCATGATCGGTGCTCATGTACCACTCCTAACCTAAGGTCTCATCATAAGAGTCACTGCACATGCTCTTATTTCCTATGGAAATTCGCTAATTAATTGTGCCATTAAAATATTTTAACGTATTAAAAATGTTGTTTCAAAATGTTATTAATTTATTTTTTCAAATTGTGCCATTGTAGTTACGAAAATATCAGTCATATCAAGAGATTGAAATAACAAGGCAAACCAATATAGTTGGCTTCTGTTTTTGAAAATGGTATTCAAATCTCATAAAATGCAGTTCATTTTAGTTTTACTGATGCTACTGATAATAGGCAGGGGGGGGGGGGGGCCTGGGGGGGGCGGGGGGGGGGGGGGGGGGGTCTAGACCGAGGTATGGGGCTAACAAGTTCACTGCTAAGGACGCACATGTGAGCTTGACACTGAACACTATAAGAAGCGGCCGACCGACTTATTGGGAGTATTTTCATTACATAATGCATTGCGTGCTTCGCACGTTAATTTTAAACCTATATGGTATAGCCGTATATGTGTGTCCGCTTTAAAATATTAGTGATTATTACGTAGAAAGGTTCAAAAATAAAAAATAAAGGAATTTTTACTCATTTAGACCATAAATATAAAAAAAATAAAAAGTTAGCTCCTAGCATAGGAAATACGAAATTTGCGTAGCAGTGAACGTGTTAAGGAGCACCATCCCCTCCTTCGGCAAAAGGAGTGCAGGGATATTTTTGACCTCCCCAAGAAAACTTTAAAAATTTCTGAAGGCAATTTGGCTGTTCAGGTGAAATATTAACCAACACAGCATTGAGTCTGTACCTTTACACCGTCAGTGAATACACAAAGACCTATTACACTCCTAGAGGCCGCACCAAGTAGTGACCCAGCAGCTCATGCTTGAACTCTTGTACAAAATAAAATAAGTATATGTAAAATCAAACGGCACATGACATTTAAAAGACATTTTAGTGCTAATCTCTTTTAAAAAAATACCTGACTATAATTAATAATTTACATATTTTCCTTTCCCCGGGAGCTAGGCGCCCATGACTAGTTATCGCTCAAACAAACAATTGCCCTAACATTTAAAGAATATCTGCAACTTGTGTGTGAAGGGTGCTTGCATGTTGAAAGCTTATTGCATGCAGACATGGGATTCATGTTGATTGCTGGATAAAGTATCTTAAAGTTAAAGGCAGTGTGTAGAGTGATAACATCATGCTAGCAGTTAAATTAAGCCTCACTGCAGTGCCGTATATCTAACCCGGATATTTTGGTAACATTTCATTATTAAAAGTGTGCAATACAAGGACGAAACGTTTAAATACACACTGCAGTTGTACGAACATCTCTTCAAATTTTGAAGACAATCTCTTGTAATTTGCGGGAAGTTGTTCACGAACTTCTAAAATGTAATTCGTAGATTACAAAAATGATAAATGAACATTTTTTCTTCAAGATATGTCTCTCTCAATATATAAATTAATGTTTCTTTGTTTCTTCTTCCTCTATAGACTCAAAAACTATTCGACCGATTTCCCAAAAAAATCACAGCTTCGCATATCATTGGCAAGAGAGTTTATATGTAACCATTACTACCGTCTAAGGAGTTGATATTGAATTGCCACTCCTATACAATAAATATCAATTAAACTAACTTCTTACAAGCTATAGGCCTAAAGCTAAAATTATGTAATATTATTGTTAAGGTGTCAGATTGCAGCGGGCACAGATTTACTGAATACCTTTTATTTTTTGTTTAAAACGCGATGCTCATGTTTCTCTTTATTATACCAGTCTTAACATCTTAAAACTTAATGAACTACGGACGTATCATACTCTGATGATGTTACATTCTATTCTACAAACTGGAGTGCCGACTTACCTGGCAGAAAAGTTTGTCTATATCTCTTACATAAATGCAAAGATCACTAGAAGAGGTGGCACTACTCTTGCTATACCTTTGCACCGGACTATGAAATATAATAAATCATTTACTGTGTCCGTTTGCCGTCTGTGGAATTCGCTACCGGATGCAATTAAGTCTGCTGACGGCCGTGTCCAGTTTTTAAAGCTATTGATGACATATTTATTGTACAAAGTGGATGATGCATCCCAGTTTTGAGGCGTACATTAGAAGTGTTTATTATTTAGTTGTATGAATGTGTATGAATGTTTAATTATGATTGTAATACGTATTTAACCTGTTTGTATTAATTGCTGTAATATTTTAATAAATTATATAAGCTACATTTATTATAATTTGTTGTCTATTAAAGAACTATTTATTTTTAAGAATATTATTTTGTAAATGTTTGTAATTTTGTATTGGGGTTAGGTCGAAGAGAGGACTAAATAGTCCTAACCTCGCGACAAAAAAGAAATAAAGTCAATCAATCAATCAATCAATCTATAAAAAACTATTTTGCACATTGATTACTTAAGTCAAAGAATGGAATGGAATAACTACCCTTAAAATTAAATAGTAATCCGTACACTTACTTTTTGTATATTATCAAGAACTACTCAACTAATTTCAATACAATTTCACAGTTTACACATATTAGTACTAGGATTTTTAGAGAATATGGTCTCTACAAACAAATATATCTAATGGGGTAGCTACCCCTATACAATGAAAAATCTAGGTGTGCTTAAGACCACACGGTAGAAGTTGTGTAAACTTCTATATTTTAACATAACTTACGAAATGAGGAAGCACATTGTCTTTCAGAGGTATTACCAAGTAAACTATTTTAACACAACTTACGAAATGAGGAAGCACAATGTCCATTTCAGAGGTATTAATTACCAAGTAAACTATATATAGTATAGTAATGGTATGTAGTATGTACAATTGTAATGTACTTACACTTCAATAAATTACACTAAATTCCTACAAACTCTAAAATAAAATTATTAATTTTTATTCTTACTTGAAATAAAACAACATTTTCAATTTGATTACTTAAGTTAAAGGGATGAAATGGTATACAAATTAAACAGTAATCCGTACACTTACTTTTTATATAGCCTATTCTCAAAAACTACTCTAATTTCAATAAAATTTCATAATTTACTCACATTAGTAGGCCTACTAGGATTTTTAGAGAATATGGTCACTACAAACAAATATATTTAAATGGAGTAGCCACCCCTATACAATGAAAAAAATCTAGGTGTGTTAAGACCACACGGTAGAAGTGGTGTAAACTTCTATATTTTAACACAACTTACGAATTGTGGAAGCAATTGTCTATTTCAGAGGTATTTACCAAGTAAACTATTTTAACACAACTTACGAAATGAGGAAGCACAATGTCCATTTCAGAGGTATTACCAAGTAAACTATATACTCTGATATGTTCACCTGTGTACTGTATATAGTTGAGGGTAACGCGTGACAGAAAAAGCGTGACGGTAAAATCCGATCCACCGCCCACAATGTTTAGACGCGGTGCGCATATTGAAGTGTAATGTACTTACACTTCAATACATTACACTAAATTCCTACAAACTCTAAACTAAAATTATTGAATATTATTCTTATTTGAAATGAAACAACATTTTCAATTCGATTGCTTAAGTCAAAGGGATGAAATTAAATAGTCACCTTTAAAATTAAATAGTAATACTTACACTTCCTTTTATATATTCTCAGAAACTACTCTCCTAATTTCACTAACATTTCTTAATTTACACACATTAGTACTAGGGTTTTTTAGTGAATATGGTCACCACAAACAAATATATTTAAATAGCTACCACTATTGAATAAAAATAAATTGCACTGAATTCCTACAAACTATAAACTAAAAGTATTTAATATTATTCTTAATTGAAACAAAACAACATTTACAATTCGATTACTTAAGCCAAAGGGATGAAATTTGATAACTACCCTTAAAATTAAGTCGAGCAATAGCGAAGCATTGCCGGGTCCACTTGTTTTATTATAAATAAACGGTACGGCACATACTTTCTCACAAACATATTTAAATTTTTAAACAGATTCACTGTGACCTCATAATTGTAGGAGGGGTAGGAGAGGAGATTATATTAAAGTAGGTAGGAGATTGTATTAAAGTAGGAGATTAACGAATAAATATAGATATTATTAGCTAGAGAGAAAACTATTCAATCGATTTCGAACAAATTTGCACCAAACACGTCACTTAGGCCTGTAAAAAGTTTTTGACAATTTTTGAAAAACAACCCCCTTTTCGGCCAAAAATTCCAAAAATCAGTTATTGTTATTATTATTATTAGCTAAACGAGAATATTTAGAAAGATGCGGTGTTTTGCACATGGTAGAGTACATTAAGGGCTACAAATGAGCAAAATTTTATCAAAAAATAATAACTGATTTTTTGGGGGTTTTTATCAAAAAAAAGGGTTGTTTTTCAAAACCTTTTTTCGTGCATCTATACAATCCTAATTGACATGTCTGGTGCAAATTTGTTCGAAATCGATCGAATAGTTTTCTCTCTAGCTTTGTAAACATACAGACATACATTTACTCAGGGGGTCCCAAAACGGTTATTTCCACAAAGATCTCAACATCGATTTTTTTTGCGATCACTATACTTTCTCTATACAGTATAGTGAGAAAGTAAAACTACGATCGATCGACTTTTAGTTGAAAAGATAAAATGGTAGGGGTGACTTTTGTTATTAACTGGTTATACAAAATTCAAAATGGTAGTACTGAAAAACAAGTACAGTATCAGTTCGTGAACAATACGTAGCAATTTCTGTAAATCTGTAAACGATATGAGTACGGGGGAATGAGAGTGTTCGCTGTGGTCACGTATATTATATAGAGGAAAGTAGAGTGTATTGACACATTATACAGGACAGTATATTGTAGCTCTATATTGCAACGAAGTATTACGTGACACTACAATTGGTGAATTGAGTTAGGATGGGGAGCTGGAACGACTTTACCCAGCAGGACCTTTTATTTCGATTTTATATACCGAATTTTCTTACTCTTGTGTGTCTTTCTATTCGTACATCTATACTTATAAAAGCCAAGTACCATTGACTTATTGACTCATCACAGTTTCTCCAAATCCACGAGGCCTACAAACATGAAATTTGGCACTAATACTCTTTATAGGCTCTAGACGCGCACTAAGAAAGGGTTTCAGAAAATTCGAAATTTTAGGGGGGTTTTGGGGTGCCAAAGTTACTAAATCACGATTTATCAAAACCTACCGAACGGATTGGAATGAAATTTGATATGTAGCTTCCTCTAGGGCCATAGATGCTCGTTAAGAAAGGTTTTTCAAAAAATTCGAAATTTTAGGGGGGGTTTGGGGGGTCAAAGTTACTAAAAAGAAACATCGAACGGATTGGAATGAAATTTATTATGTAAATTCCTCTAGGGCCCTAGGTGCTCGTTAAGAAAGAGCTTTTAAAAAAAATCTAAATTTTAGGGGAGTTTTGGGGGGGGGTCAGAGTTACTAAAAATCCCCATAAAAAATACATAGTGTAATATATTTATTAATATAATATATTTTTTGTTAATATACATTTAACTTTGATTTGTCTATCCGTGCAAAGCCGGGTCGGGCCAGCTAGTACAAATATAAATTAAACTAACTTCTTACAAACTGTAAAGCTAAAATTGTGTAATATTTATTTTTAAGTGACAAACAAAACTTTTCGCTATTTGATTACTTAATCAAAGGGTTCAAATGAAATAACTACCCTTAAAATTAAATAATAATCCATATACATACTTCTTCTATGCACTCAAAAACGAATCAACCTATTTCACTAAAATTTCACAATTTACACATATTAGGACCAGGATTGTGTAGAGTATATGGTCACTACAAAAAAAAAACAGATTAAAATGGGGTAGCTACCCCTATACAATAAACATAAATTGCACTAACGTCCTATAAGCTATAAAGCAAACATTGTGTAGTATTATTTTTAAGTTACAAAAAACCATTTACAATTCGATTACTTACGTCAAAGTAATAAAATAGGATAACTACCCTTAAAATTAAATCAAGCAATAGCGAAGCATCGACGCGACGGGTCCAGTAGTTTTACAATAAAAACAAATGTATCTTGAACACATAGTTTAATATATGTGTGTTGTTCTAACAACGAATCAACCAGTACAATAAATTTGACGATTTTTAATTTATTTTGTGTTTTTCTGAAATTATTGCCTCTCATTTATTTGAAAATTATCCTTTATTCTTAAAAAAATATAACTATGCTTGACTCGTGATAAAAAAGTATTTCTGAGAATAACTCAATAAGTTATAATAATTATAGCGCAAATGTCACTGAGGATGACCACTTTGTCGTTGAATCGTTTGACGAACACACTTATTTTGAGAGAATTGTGTTCTGTGTTTTTATTATTTGAAAATATTTTTTTTTCTTCAAATTCAAAACAAGAGAACAGTTGGTTTGATTTTATGTTGTTTTCTCATTGCGTGGATACGTTTTCTATCAGAAGATTTTAAAGTAAATTTTATCAAAACACTTTCCAATCGTGAGTATTTTGCAATCTTTCAATTTCAATTTTTGACAACAATACATTTGTTTAAGTGTTATTACTAGTTGTTAGATGATTTTATCGCTAATTGGAGCAAAACATTTAAATAGTTGCAGTTGTGACCATTTTTGTGCAATATTTTTTGACTAATTTCAAATATCTGAATGTACATTTTGTCACTGTCAAACCTTTTTTGAATGGATTTTATTTTAAATTGCCCAGGCTATGTCCCTTAAAAATTCAATGTTCATTGTCTCCTACATTTTTTTGCAATATTTGTTTATTCGGGCCAAAATTAACCCGAATAAACAAAATAAAACAAAATGGAATAAACAAAATAAATGGTCTGAGCGTGATTTTAATAAAACAAAATCAGCGTTAAACAATCTCTAATCTCAACGTTTGGAATAATTCATTGGATCTGAAATGTTGAAATCGGTTTGAACTCACTGTACCTTACAATTTATAAGCTGCTGAAATTTTAGATTTTTTATGACAAATCCAACGCTACATCGTTTTTAATAATTGAGTAATAAATAACAGAGACAACTCAAATTTACCGCTCGAATGTAGGATCTGGGTGCTGGAGGTGGTCATATTAATGAAAAAAATATCTTTGTAAAAAATAAAATTTACGAAATCGATTTGGAAGCAATTTTTTAGGTCAAGCACTTTGAAATAAACATTTTTGTCTCTCGAAATTTTGTCTAAAAACTCTTCCTTTTCGAGATATTAGCAACTTTATGTCGATTTATTTCAACACGTTTAGGGCCGCCATTTTGTTTTGGGTGATCCGATTTTTATTTTCTTTATATCATTTTCCTAGTCTTAAATATACCTTTAAAATGAGGGATCACATGACCATACTTCCCATTTAAAAATTTGAGTTGCCCCCAAAATCGCCCATTTTTAGGGGACACTCAAAATTTCCGATGGCTTCAAAAGATACTTTAGGTTAAGTTAGTATCGGTTCCCCAAAGGATATTTCTTTGTTTTAACAAACACAAAAGTTAAAGGGGGGGCGGGGTAAGTGACTTTATAACCACCCTGTATATATATATATATATATTACGAAAAATAAAAATTGGTTGTGTGAAATCCAATCTGTATGTGTGTTCGATATGAACGCCCTGACAGTTTTGATGGATTATGACCAAATTGGGCGATGATTATGTATCGCAAGAGATAGCTCAGAACGTTAAAACGTTTTGATTAATTACATTTAATGGGTTAAAATGGGCTAACTACACCTATCGTCGAAGAGCAAAATAGTTCTTTATTATGTTAACGTTTTGATTTTTTTCTTGTGATTAGATTTATCCATTATATACTAAACTGTTTCTTAATTATTTTAACTTGCTAACGTTCTATTTTGGTGTTTGGTTACAGTTAAGCAAATGGACGTGTCGGCCTCGTCACTGCCGACATGTGTCCTCCACTACGAAGGGTCTTACCGACCCCAGTGCGGTTACAACACCTCCTGAAGCCACTCCTGCTCCTGGAATATCTGACGTACGGTTACGGAAGGATTCTTCTGAAAAAGGTAACACTCCTACTATCCTTAAAGATAAGTTGCGTCATGTCTATACAATTTACAGTTTAAGACAGTTTATTTGTAAACGTTTTTAGAGATAAGTTATTTGATACAATAGAAATTTTGTATGTCAACAATAGCTACCATTGAAAGAAGAAACTGTTTTTTTTTAAAGAATTTGTCGAGTTTTAAAATGTATCATCTTGGCTCAATGGATAACCAAATTTTGGAACGGAACTCGTCAATAAAGTGTTGGCCAGATGTTTGTAAGATAACACAATGGATTATGTCACGGTTGTCTTTAGACAATATTTTCGAATCGGTACCTTTTTTGATGTAAAAATTCAGTGTTTTTACTTATTTATCCATGTTCGTTTAGTGGTTGGAAGTGAGAAATATTCTTAAAGATGTTCTTCAATAACAGCTGTTATATTCTGTGATATCCCCTTGGAACTTGCATCACCTCTATTGTCCATGTTAAAAACAACAACTTTAGGTACCAATCATAAATCTAATAATATTATAGGGCTTAAATTTAATACACACTTACTCTTTTTTAGATCTTATTGTGCATTATCAACCTGTTTCTTAAAAAATAAAACACTTTGTACTGGTTTAAAAAAAAATTAATTTGAGTTATTTTTTAAATATATATTATTCTTCAAATGTGTTTTTTTGTGTGGCAACAACATATCTTCCTTAATTCACCATTAAAATTAATGATTCAAACATCAATTTAAAGCTTATGTTCCCCTCAATTGACGAAAAATAGACAAATATCTTAAAATTATTGATTTCGTTAAAAAAACAACTTTCGTATGAAAGTTCAAATGATTCCTAATTAAAGGCGTCATCTATTAACAATCTGTTTAACATGACAGCTGTTAGTCGACGCTTCAAAGAGCAGGATTGTATTTATCAGAACATGTTTTTCGCATGGACAATAAGTGGCTTTTTCACGAGTTCAGTGATATTTATGTTTGTGGACATACGGTCAAGAAGTCAACGATGATGACATAATAACTGCTAAAATTGTTTTCAAAGAAGTTTAAAAAATATCACATCTGTCAAAGCCAGTATCTATTATTTAAATGTCTAATTTTTAAATGTTTTACAATGAAACATATACATTGATCACGACTTTTTACAATAAGACTGATATTTATTACTTCTCTTCAAAATAAAATATCTTTCATTAATAAGTATTTGCATTTACTTATTTCGACATTATTGTATTACTATTCGGTGTTTGATCAAGATGCGAAATATTAGCACGAGTCAGCTAGTAAAAACATTTTTCTCACCACATCTGACATGTATCTGTGTTTCAGAATGTGTGATTTTACTGCATCAGCAACAGTTTTTCTTCCTTCATGTTTCCCTTTTTCTTTTCTGTTTCCTTTGTACATTCTAATTAGGTTAACAGTTAGATTACAGACTAATTTACAAAAAAAAAAAAAAAAAAAAAAAATATATGTAAATTCTGCTTGATAGCTAAAGATTTTTATTCAAACATGAGTTAGATTGGAAGTTATGCTAAAGAAGGTCTAGCATGATCCGTGGCCTCGAGTTGCGCAGTAGATTCGGAATTGATTCGAGTGGTGGGGGGTTAGAGAGGCTCAGTCTATTGTCGCGCTCTGAACATAATACCATTGTATTTGGATAACCTAATAGAACTCCGTTCCAATGCACTATTTCAATAACGCTGGAAATTCGACGATAGTGGAGCGATCTATGGGGGAAACTACGGAAGCGGTGCGTAGCTTCAATGCCATGAACGATTTCCCCCTAGCGCTAGCCCGCGATATTTTCCCGACAACCTTATTTTCGCCACACAGCCGTCGTATGCATACATGACCTATTTTATTATTCATGGTCTATAATAATACTTCGGTCTGGAAGCCCTTGTACGGGTTTCTAAATATATTGTCTGTGCGTGGTGCCCCTTCCCCTCCAGCGTCTCCACTTGCCTAAATTCTTTCCTCCCGCTAACGCATCGTAGAGCTCATGCTATAACTGACGAATTATAAGTTTATCATTCAACAAATCTCTTTTATTATTTTCAAATGCTTTATACATTTCGAATTCCTCAATGCCATCCATTTATCTGCTCTAACTACATATATTATAATGTAACGTTTGGAAGTTAGTGTTGAAATTAGTGAGTACGTGGTTGTTGTCCATTAGGTGACGTGCATAATTCGATGTTGTGTTAATAATTTAACTAGTAGGAAATTGCTCTTTGAATCTAGTTCTGAATTGTCAGCGGGTTTCGCCTATATACTGTATATTGAAATCACTACGATATTTTATATAGAACTGTCAAGGTTTCATTTTGGGCGGAGTACATTGCCAATGTTGTTTTTTGTTTAAGGGTCGGCTCTAGTAAAACAGAAAGCAACCTGCGACTCCATATAGCGGCGGTAGGTTACGCGGACATTGCTCATCCTAAACCCATTTAAAACCCGCAATTATTCAAATAGCTTTTTAAAAAAAATACCAAACTCTTGGGGAAAAAATTCTTCATCCGAATGGCTTGGTAGTTTTTCGCTATAATTAATAGTGACAACATAAAAAAATATTAAAAATCAATGTTTTAAATTGTTAATAAATATTAAACAAAATATTTTTCTTAGTTTTGAAAAAGCCATTTGCATGCATATTGACCATAGCTTTAAAATTACATATCGTTTATAATTTTCCGATAAAAAATAAAGGAAAATTTTTTATTTTTATTTAACATTGGTCTTATGGAGTGTCAGCCAACATGGCCGACAGCTAGAGCCGAACCTTAAGTAATCGTGATGTTAAATATTTTAGTTAACATTTCTGGGAAGACACTGCCTTATTCAATAGAGACAAATAATTTTTTAGCTTTTTCCTTTTCAGATCTTTTTTTGCAACTGCTTCTTTAATAGTCTGTCGACCATAGAGCCCAAATAGCCTATACATTTTCAATATCGGAGCATGTGAAGGGTTTTAAGATTAAATCTGTGATTTCGATATTATTACTCAAAAATTAATTTTAATGATAAAATAATATTTAGTATACATTTTTTACTTTCTCCCCCTATACCATAGTATATGGAGAAAGTATTGTACTCGTCAAAATTTTCGATTTTGAGTTTTTGGTGGAAATATCCGTTTTGGGTCCCCCTGAACCTTAAAAAGGTGGTTTTCGGAGTGATGTCTGTGTGTGTGTGTCTGTATCTGTGTGTGTGTGTGGATGTTATCAGACCTAGAGCCTAAACCAGTCGTCCGATTTTGATGAAATTTGATATGTAGGTACTAATCTACAGTATCTCCAGGCGTTTTTTTGTGAATTTTTGATTTTTAAGGGTAATTTTCCCATAAAAACCCTTAAAATAACGGAAAAATCAACTTTTTTCAAAAACGGCTAACGATTTTGATTAAAATTTTATAGTTTTTTTAGGGACCTAAAGGTACTATAAACTATAAAATTTTAATCAAAATCGTTCGAGCCGTTTTTGAGAAAAGTTGGTTTTTCAGTTATTTTATGGATTTTTATGCTAAAATTACTCTTAAAAATAAAACAATAATACGAAATTTATGTTTCTTTCATACACTTTTGGCTTCATGAAATAATATTTTTTTATTAAGTTCCTATAATGAGGGAGAAAGCATGTGTCAGTTTCCTGATACCGTTTATTTTAGAAGTATTAATTTTTACAAAATAAAAATTTTTACAAAATAAAAAAAATATTTTAACGACCTTAGTTTTCGAGTTTTCGCGTATAATCACAAACGAACAATATTTAATAAATTCGTACATTTTTGGGGTGATTCAATTTTTATTTGAGATTTATTATTTTATCTTCAATCGCCAAGAAACTAGATCTTTTCAAAAATATAAAAATCAAGGTATTATTTACATGAAAATGTTTATCACTAATACGAGCAGGATAAAAAAAGTCTTTCAATTATGAATACAATCTGAAAACGTAATTCAAAATTAATTTTGATTTACATTAGAAACTTTAAATTTGGCCATATTGAAAGAAAATGGCCGACGATATCACAACTTTGAAACCACCAAGCTATACAAAATATACAATCGCTTGAAATTAGAGGGCAAACATTTTTGTAATCTTTGTTAGAAGCGGAGAAATCCAGCTTTGTTCAGACTGTTTATCCATTCTGTTTAATCTTGCACAGTACTGAGTATAGAAAACAAACCAACGAGTAGTCTTTGCATTTTTGTTAAAATAGGATTTATCTTCCTCCTTCATCTCTGATCCACTGAAACACTGTCATATTATGAAACGTGGCTTTGAAATGACGAAGTCAATCCTGATAACTGCGTATCTATATTGAAAAAAATGCCTTGAAGGCTACTAAGAACGTACAATTCTATTTCAACCTGCCCCTGGTGTACTGCCGAGTGCGCATTTTGGTAACTATAAAGCTGCGGTTCTTATAATTATTGTGGACGTCGGATAGTAGAATTACATTGTTCCATAGTTTTCGCAGCTGTCGTTAACAAACCTGTTTAATTTAGTATATTTTGCTGTACTTTGTACCAGTTTTACTCACAAAGACGGGGGGGGGGGGGCAACTCTACGACGTCGTTAACCTGTGCGCCATTCCGGTCCCCCAATCCATGGTTGAATACGGGTACACTCGATATTAATGAAGAATAGATCAACGATGGCAAACACCCTTCACGTGTTCTAACAAAATTTTTACAGGTTGAAAAATCGGTCAATAAATCCGCTTTAAAACTAAATTTAACCCTGGCGCTCGAAAATGTCAGAATCTGTTCCAAGTATAACCTTATTCTTAAAGCAGATGTTAGATATCTATCGTTGCTTTTGCCTGACTAGCTACGAAGTTTTCTCCTAACCCAAAGCAATGAAACATATCCATGTTAAATAAACGGTACCAGGAACTGGCACATACTTTCTTACAAACATATTTAAATTATTAAACAGATTCACTGTGACTTGTAGGGTGGGGTGGGAGAGGTGAGTTTGTATTAAAGTTGGAGATTAACTAATAAATATTATCAGTATTAACTAGAGAGCAAACTATTCGATCGATTTTGAACAAATTTGCACCAAACACGTCAATTACGCCTGTATAGATGCACGAAAAAAGGTTTTGAAATTGTTTTTAAAAAAACCCCCTTTATGGCCAAAAAACCCCAAAAAGATGCTGTTTTTTGCATATGGTATGGGACATTAAAGGCTACAAATAAGCCAAATTTTATCAAAATCGTTAGACATTTTTTTTATAAAAAAAATAATAACTGATTTTTTGGTTGTTTTTCAAAAATGTTCAAAACCGTTTTTCTATACAGGCCTACTTGATATGTCTGTTGCAAATTTGTTTGAAATCGATCGAATAATTTTCGCTCTAGCTTTGTATACATATACATACATATTACATAATACATACATAATACATACATACTACATATAGACATACAGACAAACATTTTGTAAAAAACACTTTTTTGAACTCAGGGGGTCCCAAAACGGACATTTCCACAAAAATCTCGACATCGATTTTTTTGCGATTGCTATAATTTCTCTATACTATAGTGAGAAAGTAAAATGGTATCTGCATTCATATTAAAAGCTTATGAATTCATATTAAAGAACGTAAAAGTACAAATATTTCAGAAGAAAGTTTAGTTTTGTATTATAAGTGATTTAAATGAACCTTATTAGACAGGCAAATTAAATACGAATTAGGCCTGCTTAAGGCTACGTTGTTCTTACTAAACAGACTTCTTTCGTTCACTTTAGTATATGTGTGTTTCTGACTATCCGAGTGCGCATGCCTGTGGCTGGCGGGAATTCATCTCTTTACCGCCTGTGACGTAAACAAAAACATGTGAGAAGTTGATCCGGTCATTCCATGCATTCTCTAAGCGACTTTAATTTCATCCCCCCTTCAGTTGTACCTCGGACACATTCTCGGGGGTTAAATTTAATAATAGCGGGGTGGTTGTAATATTAAAACTGTAGCCAAAGTTGAATATTTAAGTTGTGAAAGAATTGTTGTCTTGCAGTGTAAGTTGTCTGTTTGCCTTTTGAGGTAATCTATAAATGTTATTTTAGATTTTGAAATTGTTTGAATTTAACAAATTAAGCATAGAGGTTACCTTGAAATAGAGATTTTTTCATGTTATTGGATTTAACAGCAAGCGACATCCACAGTGGCTTTAATGGTAGCACATAGGTATGCAAAATACAAAAAAATATCAGGCAAGGAGCTTTTTCGCATTTTTTATAAACAAAAATAACAATAAAATTTGACTTTTAGTTTTTTCGTTGATATTATACAAGTTATGAATGGATCACGATACTTCCAATGAGATATTTGTAGGGCATTAAAAACCTACAAAATGGTTTTTATAGACCCCGATCACATCATTTTTCACCGAGAAAAGCCGGAAAAAAGCTTTAAAGTTACCATTTTTCAAAAATGCATATTATCTTTGTTAATTTATAATACTAAGGGCAGAACTTTCGGAAAATATTTATTTATAATGTCTACTCCAAACAGGTGGAAAATGAAATTTATCGCATTAAAATTGTTTTTTTGCACAGTTGCAGTATAAACAATAGAGGGCTTTATCTTGCATAATGCGCTCTATTAACCTGAGTGAACCGATTCAGATTTACCAAACGGATTCTGAAAGTAGCCATTGAAACTTACAATTCGTATTTCGATTTTTGAATAAGGTTGATAAAATATGATAAAAATACTTCCGAATATAGCGCGAAACGCATAAATTAGCGACCGACGGCGAGAGAGGCAGTAGTAGTGGGAGAACCAGCAGCGGAAAAGAAGAGAACGGCAGGCTGCGCGCTTCATGCTGCTGGTTCCCCCATTATCACTGCCTCTCTTGCCGTCGGCGTCGGCCATGCAAGATAATTGCCTAAATTGTTTATACTGCAATTGTGCAAACATTATTAATGCGACAAATTTCATCCTCCGCCTGTTTGAAGTACACATAATAAACAATAACTTTCCTAAAGATCTGCCCTTAATATTGTAAGTTAACAAAGATAGGCTTATACATTTTTGAAAAATGGTAATTTTTTAAGCATGTTTTTCGGTGAATGGTCCGATCGAGGTCTATAAAAAAACATTTTGTAGGTTTTTTAATTCTCTACAAATGTCCCATTGGACGTATCGTGATCCATTCATAAAATTGTATAATATCAATTGTATAAAAAATTCACAAGAGCTCCTTGCCTGATAGTTTTTGTATTTTACATACTTATATGCTACCCTTAAAATCACTGTGGATGTCGCTTGCTGTTAAATTCTATAACAAAATTAACTCTTTTTTGCTTTATTGGTTAGGCTGAATTAGATACAAATGTATTTTAAAATGTGTCTCCAGTGTTTGCACATGTTTAGAAAGGTCTCAAACAACAAAAAGATGGAACTAGTATAACACAACAGTGCTTAACACAGGCTAGTTATCCTAGCCTGAAAACCCTGACCTTTTCACTCGGGAAACCCCTAGCCACTAGTCATGCTTGTGATGAGAAAGAAAAAGTGGACATACACACATTAATGAAATTTGAGCAAAACTTTATCAGCGAATTTCCATAGAAGACATGAGCTATTGCAGTGACCCTTATGGTGAGACCTAAGGTCGGGAGTAATAAATGAGCACCGATCATTCTCCCCAGAACATTTTTGGGGTGTAATTAAAAATATGTATATACATTTTAAAATCCGATTTAGTCCAAATTTGGTACACACGTTGGTTGTGTAAGTGGCTCGGACGAGTTCGTTAGCTAAAAAAAACAAACACACCAACCGAAAGGACGTTTTTTGATCGGAAGTACTATTTTTTAGATTTTTCGTACTAGAATGAAACTTTTTGGGCTTTATCTACAAAAACATGTAGCATATGATTCTGCACATTTTTTTGTTTACACGACCTTTTAGCTAGCTTGTTTCCTCGAAAATCAATTAAAATACCATACCCGGTACACGTTGGGATTTTACCGTCGGAGATCCGAGGCCGACGGCCGAGTTTGTACGTTGCGATCGAAGCGAAGCAGTTCATAACCTGAGGCCGCAAGGTCGTTGTGTAATCTCGCAACAATTCTCGGTAGCGGGGCGTTTTCCTTTGAGAACCCGGCAAAGTCATTGATTTGATGCGGTAAAAAAATTTATAACCTAAACAATAATCTTTCTTTTAATCGAAAGTTTGTTTTATGTAGAAAAAGAAAAACATTTTGTCGGAAAAATATTATTGGTCATTTCTGCGCGTCCGACACCCCGAACATGGCAAAGTTATGGCGTCAAAAAATTTAGTACCTAACTGCTGATTTTTTCAGAATCGTTTATAAAATATATATATAAAACGAAGTGGTAACCTTGTCCGACAAAATTGTCGGGGCATACTTGTTGTCGGACGCCTTAAAGTTAAGGGTTTTATGCAACCCTTATATTTATCACCTTTTGTCGGACAAAAATAGGGTATGTAAAGTGTCTTATTTTGTGATCAATGATTCAACTGTCCGCCAAAAAAATTGGGGCAAATAATTAGTTCGACAAAAAAAGTGAAATTTTTAAATAAATCTATAAATAATTGCAAACGGGAGGCGCAGTTCAATTCAAATGCATTTTTCTCAGTTAGTTATATAGTGCTAAAGCTGAAAATTGATTAAAATATTATTTATAACATTTAGAAGGGCATAACAAACCCGTTTGCGAAATTTGTCATTTGCGTAAAATTTTAGGGCAAATAGTTCTTTAAAATTATAAAAAAGCCTCCTGGAAGGCTTAAACCATTTGGAGGAAACATTCTGTTCCTCCTGGTAGTATTTAAGAGGTATTTTCTGCCTCATTAATAGGGTAGAAAGACCAACTTATCCGGCGGGCACTCCCTTGACTTAAGTAATCAAATTGTAAATAGTTTTTTATATCCCTTAAAAATAATATAAACTTACATAATTTTACCTTAATATCTTGTTCAATGTTAGTTAATTTTTCTTTATTGCATAGGGGTAACAACCCCATTTCAACCCCAAAACGTATATATAAACAAACGTATAATTTGAATGTAATGTTGTGTTAAAATTTCAAATTAATCGGTGATTTAAGTTCAAGAACTTTCGGAAATTTGAGATTTTGAAGAAACTAACATTTACATTTTTATTTATAGAGATAAAACGTAAAGAGGTATCCACAAAAAATCGCCTATAAATCAAAAAGTACCCATTGCAACTGTCACAATAGAAAAATATTGGCTCACCAACATTGAAATAGTTACAGTATACTTTTTAGTGAATTTTTGTAGAACATATAACCTTAGTTGTTTCTGGGTTGTTTACTAATTTTTTATTCAAGTTTTGTGGGGTAAATACAAATGATGTTTAAAGTGTGCAGTTTTATTTTAAGTCTAATACATATGAGCCAATCAATGTTGTTAATGTCGTGTAAACTTTAAGAAATCTTTCAATGAAGCTGAGAAAATACATTTAATAAAGTTTTTCTTTCATTTTTGTTGGATTGAGAAAATAGTGTAAAAATTCCCCATACATTTAGAGACGTGAGGGGTGTAGGGATGCTGCGAGAGGAGAGGGGGGTGACAAAAGACTGTCCGCACCAGGTGACATAAGTCCTGGAAATGTCACGGGCAGAATGTGCGTAATTATTTTCTTGTCAAATCCCTGTTTCTAGAAGGGAGCTTTTAGAGGTTTGGGAAAATGGAAAATTACTTTATAAAAAAGCTATCCGACCTTCTAGTGTGTGGTCAGATGGGAATCCTAAATGAAGGAGGCAGTACCGAAATTAAACTTAAACTCAAGAATTTTTATTTCAAAATTTGAATAGTTTCCCTTAGTAAGAAATATATAAGTAGAATTTGTTTACAGCCTCCAATCCCGGCTCACGCGCTGCTTTGTTACGTTACCAGCGGAAACTAGAAGTAATGTTTGTTCTTCTGATTCACTAACGAATAGGATATTGTTGAAAGACTTGCATTACGTTATAAAATTACCATTTTCATTTAAATAAACGGTATCAGTTAACTGACACGAACTTTCTCCCAACTTACTGTAATCAAAATAATATTGTTTTTAATCATTTTATTTTTTACTACTTTTTAGAACAAAACAAAAAATAATATTCTACCTACGTCAATCGTATAAAAAAATTATTGTCCCAGGCGGGATTCGATCGTGCGACCTTTGAATTACTGGCCGTGCTCGCTACCATGGTGGAACCCTGTGCGGCCGTTGCCGCGATGCTAGATTGACAACACAAACTTGTTTATTTTTAAACATTTCCCCATAATTATAAAACGCCGAAGTTTTGATAAAAGGGGTGGTGTCATTTTGTTTGGCATCTTAAGCACTATAAATACTGAAAATTTGATCAAAATCGTTAGAGCCGTTTTTGAGAAATTTGCATTTTTGTCGTTTTTTTATGGGTTTTTAGGGGTAAATTACCCTTAAAAATTAAAAATTCCAAAAAGTGAAAAAAACGCCTGGAGATATTAGGGTTTAGTACCTACATACCAAATTTCATGAAAATCGGACCAATGGTGTCCTCTCTGGTCGTGTATACATACAGACAGACTGACAGACAGACACCACTCTAAAAACACTTTTATGGGTTCAGGGAGCACCAAAACAAAAAATTCCACTAAAAATATTTTTGGGTTCTGGGAGCACCAACACAGATAATTGCACTAAAAAATTTTTTGGGGTTCTGGGAGCACCAAAACAGATAATTCAACTGAAAATTCAAATTCGAACATTTTTACGAAAACAATACTTTCTCCATATACTATGTATAGGGTGGAGAAAGTAAAAAATGCAGTTACTTAAATCATTTGACCACGCAGCTGAACCGCTGACACGAGTTGAGTGAATTTCCAAAATTAAGTTTATACGATTTTAGGGTTTCGACCAATTTTTGGGGAAATTGGTTTTCTCTTGAATAACTGCCTGCGATACAAAATATATTAGTAGAATTTGTTTGTAACTCAGTCCCCAACCACGGCTGAAGTTCTTCTTTGTTCCGCTCGCAGCGGAAAAACTCGCTTTGCGTTTAGGAGCGAGGATTTAGGACTATACTTCGCTTCGCGCGCAGCGGGCATAGTTTACATCACGTTCGTCGGCCTCGTAACAGAAGCTGCACCACGGTAAAATCCTCCTCGTGGATTCGAACCAAGTACTTTTACGATATTTTACGTTTTGATAGATTTTGGGGAACCAGACAAGTTATAAGGTTGTGTAAAAATACAAATAATCTCCAACATTTATGCTTTTAGACAAAACTCCAAAAATTTCATTTTAGAGCGAAATAAAATCTTTAAAAAATTGTCATCCTTTCAAAAAACGTGCTTCCTGTTGTTGGATTTTGTTTATCAAATTTGGACCAAATCGGACGTAAAAAGAGGCCGTTAAAGTACGTACATATACAGTTTTTAATGACACTCGAAAACGTATTCTGAGGACCATGATCGGTGCTCATTAAGTACTCCCGGCCATAAGAGTCACTGCAATAGCTCATCTTTCCTATGGAAATTCGACAATAATGTTTAAATTCTTTCTAAGATTAGCTGATACGTGTGAAGCAATACCACACAGATTGTATGAAGGCATTGTATTTGGATAACCTAATAGAACTCCGATCCAATGCAATATTTTGTTCCACTGGAAATTCGACTTTTTTGGTGCTATCTATTGGGGAAACGAAGAAAGCTGTTTGAAACACCAATACTACCAATGCTTTCTCCCTAGCGTTACCTCGCGGCGCGATGATGTACTATTTTCGCGACAACCTTTTTTCCGGCACACAGCCCCCGTATGGATGCAAGATCTATTTATTATTCATGATCTATGATGAAGGTGAATCCGCACAGAGTCAAAACTAGTTTGTGACAAGTATGAAACAATGGATGGACGTGTCACCTCTTTGTAAAACAAAGCTGAAGCCGTATACCGTATGCTAGCCACTTGTTGAATATTCCGAAAGACGCTTACTTGTTGAGTCGCCTGCTACAGATATGGGCGTGAATCCTGGAACTTGGCCTCGACCTGGCGCGATGGGTCGGGGGTGTGGGGAAAGGACGTAAGTGGAGAAACAAAACATTTTCTTACACCGCTTTCTAATGTGACTCATCCTTCAAACCAACTAGGGGATGTTTACCTCACCCTTAACACGTTCACTGCTACGCAAATTTCGTATTTCCTATGCTAGGAGCTGACCTTTTATTTTTTATGTTTATAGCCTAAATGAGTAGAAATTACTTTATTTTTTATTTCTGAACGTTTCTACGTAATAATCACTAATATGTTAAATCGGCGTGCGAAGCACGCAATGCTCTGTGTATTGAAAATTCTCCCAATACGGAGGTTGGCGTGCGAAGCACGCAATGTATTGTGTATTGAAAATGTTCCCAATACGGGGGTTGGCGTGCGAAGCACGCAATGCACTGTGTATTGAAAATACTCCCAATATTTGGGTTAGCGTGCGAAGCACGCAATGCACTGTGCGACGGCCGTTTTTCATAGTGTTCAGTATCAAGCTCACAAGTGCGTCCTTAGTAGTGAACGTGGTAAACAGAGGATGTACCAGGTACTGATGTTTTTAGTCAGGTTAGTAGCGGCTTGCTCAAGTGCCAGCATTCCCGCCGGTATATGTAGTATGGACTTGTTGCGCCTGCACCCACACTGTAGGCAATATGTGTACATGCTATTATGTAAATTGCAGATACTAAGATAGCAAGGCTCTGCAGCACAAGCAAAGGAAGGTGATTTTTAGTACACTCAAATTCAGAACTGAAATTAAGTGAGCATTAACACTTTTTTTTAAATGCTTTTTTCCAACGTAAAGGTCTCGCATCTACCATATCGAGTTTAGTATAGTTGAATAGATCTTTTAAATTTTATCAATCGTGTGTTATACCACTGGAGTAAATGTTGAAGTAGATAGCATATCCCTTGTAAGTAGTTAAAGTGTTACATAAATTGCAAATTTAAAAAATCCCCGAACGGCTGAACCGATTTTCTTGAATCATAACAAGTACACTCTTGATCAAATCGCTTAAAAAAAAACTAAATCCAAATCGGTTCACCCGTACGGGAGCTACAATGCCACACACGACCCCCCCCCCCCCTCTTTTTGCGACGGGGGTTAAAAAGGTGGTCTTATTAGCGAATTTGCATAGGAAAAATGGGCTATTGCAGTGACTCTTATGGTGAGACTTAAGGTCGGGAGTTGTACATGAGCACCGATCATGGTCCCCAGAACATGTTTTCGGTTGTCATTAAAAACTGTCTATATGTGTTCGCATTCTAACGGCCGAATTTTACATCCGATTTGTACACACGTTAGGTTTTTAAGTCGCACGGATGACTTTGTTCGCCAACAACATTCAACAACCGGAAGCACGTTTTTTAACTGGAAGTAAATTTTTTTAGTTTTTTCGTACTAGAATAACCTTTGGGGATTTTATCTGACAAAATATATTTAGGGGATTGTTCTGCACATTTTCTTTTTTTTTATACGACTGGTGGTCTGGTTCTCCTAAAACCGATCTAAGCGTAAAATACCGTAAAATTCCGTATATAATATACTAGGGGAGACCCCTGCGTGCTCCGCACGCCAACCCCCAATCGAACCTTCCAAAAATATATGTTATATTTTATTTATAATAAAGGTGTAGGATTAATAATAACCTCAAAACTAAGATTGTAAATAATGTTAAATATTCAAATTAAATTATTTCTTACATTTTATAATAACAGTTATAATAATGGTTTAAAGAACCAGCAAGGCTCAGGTCTATACTTTAAAACCCTAACCTAAAAGCTAAAAATACAAAAATAATTGCTTCAAATTTTGAAATCAGCTGTTAATGGAAATATTGGACCTAACAGCAGCTATATTATCTGTTATTTTATTCAATTGGTTGCTATGGTAATAAATGTAAATACATGTGTTGGTTTATCATTCTATGCCTAACCTAAGAATTTTTTCCGAATGAATTTACAAATATTGAAATAAAAAAAGGTTTTTATCAAAATGAATTATAGCCTATGTTACTCGGGGATTGTGTAGCTTTTTATTAGTAAAACTAGTTTTTCAATCGGTTTAGTAGTTCCAGAGATTACAACATTACTACATACAAACAAACAAACAAACAAACAAACAAACTTTACCTCTTTATAACATTAGTATAGATCTCGCAAAGCGAGTTTGTACGCTGCGAGCGAAGATTCCACAGATCGAACAAGCTATTGGAACAAAGCAGCGCGTGACAGGGCTGGAGGATGAGGTGAAAACCAATTCTAATATATTTTGTACGCGCAGGCAGATATCCGCCATTTTATTTTGTTTTACAAAATACTTTGAAAATAGAAAAGATTTGAGCTCAAACTGTGGATTCCTATTTGTACGTAACCGTTTATCACTGTACGAAAAATGAGTACGTTCTTTTTAATAATTTCAAAATGGTGGCTGTTTAAAATGTTTAATGTCAAATATCTCAAACACCGATAGCTTTACAACAAAAAGTAAAAACGGAGACCAAAAAATAAACTTTGTTAATGACAAACACAACGGTTTTTTTTTATTTTGTCTGTAGTTCAAAGGATAGCAGGGATATTATCCAACTAAAAATGAATGTGTATGATACAAGGGGTGTAGATCTCGGTCGACGCTGAAGCAGAAAGAAAAAGTTTTGTTTCGTCCCCCCCCCCCCCCCCCGATATCCATATTTTTTTCTATGATATCCCTTGACGTACAGACTAAATAAAAAAACCTGTGTGTTTGTCATTAACAAAGGAAATTTTTTGACCTCGTGTACTTTTTTTTAAGTTTACGGTTTTTGAGAGAGTTTGTGCTCAATATCTTTTCTATTTTGAAAGATATTAAGTTTTTTTTAAATCAAATATGTCGGATAGCAGGAAAACAAAGCATTTCCGGACTTATCTTTATATGTGAATGACCTTTTTTCTTTGTTTTAGCATATTTAATCACGTAAACAATTTGTTCACCATAATTTCGAATCTCCCTGATAATTATTAATAACCATAGTCTAGTAATTCTGGATCTATGTTGATAGTAGTCGTGCTAAATATTTCTTCCACAAAAACAATAGCTGATTTCACAGTGTATAACGGCGCGCCCTGTTAACTGCGGTAACTACGCCCTGCCTTACCCGATCCATCCATTTTAAGTGTGTTTTTTTGGGATATTATTCTTCTTTTTTTAAATAGGTGCCGCTATATGAAACTGTTTGTGTAGTTCTTAATTTTCCCTCAGATAACTCTTAAGCCTACTGCAGTTGTTTATTTCGGTCCCGTGATTGTTTTTAGAAACTTTCGCAGTTTCTCCTCTATTTCAGTCTGGTTCTTTTATAATACCGCATTTTAAGTGTCTGTAGTTTACACACACACTTAATTCATTTAATAGTGTTATATATTGTTTTAATATCGATTACGTTTTGAACTCAATCAGGCGATTAAACCTGATTCAATTTTAAAACAGTTTTATGATTGACCTATATCAAGTTAAATCGCTACATGTGTACCCTTAAGTTGCATTACCTTCTATAAACCTTTAGAATGAAGGATGCAACAGTCTATTGATAGATACATCTCGGAGCTGAATGCTATGTTTACATTTATATACAAAGCCAATAATTGAATTGTCTGGAATAGAATCTGTTACTCGTGTGTTGAGAAGCTGCAGCTTATGTGAAGTGAATATATTGCTTACGTGAACATAGTAATTCTGTTGATACAATGTTTGTATGGATTTATATCAAAGGTTTAGATGTTTCGGAAAATTCAAATCTGTATCTAAAATCTTTCAGATGAAACAATTCTTCAAATATATACGTGTTAGACAATATGTAGTTTTTATAAATAAAAGAAATGCATAGTTTAATTTATATCGTGACAGTTTTGTATTGTTCTGTCAAATGTCAGGAAAGGAGCCTATTAAATATTATGAGTCTTTAGCAATTAGTTGCCGTGGTTATGATATATTTTGGTTAGTTTTAAGAACTGAAAATGAGAATGGGTATGGTGAACAATTTGTAAGGGTGTACAACTTTTTGAATTTTTTATTGAGAAACACATTCGAACGATTTATAACTTAGTCATATTGCAACTGCCGTTATTTTTAAGGGTTGCAAAGGAAGGGAAGTGGGCGGTAAGTAAAGCATACACATGTGACAACATTATTAGTTTCTTCATTTTTAATAAAGTACCTGGACGACCGAGCATCACTCGGTATTTTTTTATTGTTTTTTTTTTTTTTTTTTAATGAAAATGTATGTAAATACAAATCGCATACTGAATAAATATGAATATTTTTCGAACTTAAATACATATGAACTGCTTATCCTCTACTCTAATATAAAATAAAAATACTTCAACAGATGTCGTTCTAAAAAAAAACCTATATTAAAGGTTAGAAATGAAACAAATTGTTTTAAGCTTGAAATCAGCTGATAATGGAAATAATATAGGAAACAGTAGCTGATTACTGTTATTATTATAGTCAATAAACATATGTAATGATTTTAAACTCCATAAGCCCAATGTTAAAAATGTTAAATTTTAAAATGAGAAGTTTAGAAAAATACTAGTTTTATACTTCAACAGATATCGTTCTCCACAAAAACCTATATTAAAGGTTAGAAATGAAGAAAATTGTTTTAAGCTTGAAACCAGCTGATAATGGAAATAATATAGGAAACAGCTGACTACTGTTATTATTATAGTCAATAAACATATGTAATGATTTAAAACTCCATAAGCCCAATGTTAAAAATTTTAAAATGAGGAGTTGTTTAGAAAAATATGAGTTTTCCTGAGGTAGCGGTTTTTACCAATCGATTTTTTAGATCCAAAAGCCTCTAATCCCAAACTTTTAGCAAAATCCTTCTGCTGGATCTCGAGCTTGCTCGTACAAACAGATATTGCTCGTATTAGAGTATAGGATATGTTAATTTCCTAAAACTACAGAATTTGTTTTTATAATGGGCGTCTAACGAAGAGGTTTAAACGTGTAATTTCGTATAGCTTGCCCATTAATGCATCGATATTTTTGAAACTATACGCAACCCACAATAGAGGCTTAAAAAATGTTCTTTGCAAATTTTAGGAGTACAACACTTGCAGAAACAAAATGGTGAAATAATGAAAAATGTATACATTTTTCCCTCTGTAAATAGGTATTTAAATTATACCTTACTGATTTTGTAACACAAATTGAATTACTGTAGATTTTGTAAAACATTTGTATTGTCACATTCTAATGATCTATGGCATTTTGATTAAAAAACTAGAATATAACATAGTGAAAAACTTAAAACCAAAGTCTAAAATTACTCAAACTGTAATCCACACTGGTAACAGCGCTCAACTAATGATTCGTACGCTTTTAAAAAGAAATCCTACGGTATCCGCAGAAGTTCCTTTTCAAATGCGTTTTTTAAATCCTTATCATTGTTGAAGCTGTGGGAATAAACATGTTCCTTTAGGTAACCCCATAAAAAGAAGTCACACACAATTAAATCTGGGGATCGGCGTGGCCAATCCAAAAAAATACTTCCTCGACCATTAAGGTTGCTATTTAGTAAGTCCTTGACAGGATTTTCGAAATGAAGTGATGCACCATCTTGTTGGAATATTGCTTGGTTCATTTCTGGAACGATAAAATGAGGCAAGAAATGTTGATTTAAAACTTGTGCATTCCTAATCCAGACATTGTACTGTTCGAAATGTCGTAAGATAACACCCCGTTTACACTCACAGCCGCCCAACAGTAAAGCCTTTTGATTTGAGTAGAGTCTCTTTAAGAATATGAGGATTGTTGGTGTTGTAATAATTAAATTTTGTTCTATTCACCACACTATTGCGGTAGAAAGTATAATGGTCTGAAAAAACAATTCGAGCATGCCAATCATTGTCTAACTCATGATACTCAATGATATGGGAACAAAATTCCACTCGTCTGTCCGGATCATCTTCTAGTAAATAGTGGACTTTTGAAGAATTTTATATAATTTTTTAAATAATTATCTGTAGAGAAGACTTTGGAATACCAGTTTCAAGTTCAACCTTTCTTAGTGATTTCGGCTTACCTGGAGAACGGAGCATTGATGCACATAGCAGTTCTCCTCTTTCCTCATTAGATCTTCTCGAGTATTTTTTACAACACTTCTAGTTGCTAACAAAATATGTTTCTATTTATTTACTGTTGGATTGCTGGGTGGTTCAACTCCTTGGGAGGCAATCTGAAATTGTCTAACTGCTTCTGTAATATTACAAAAAGCAATAGTATAGCTCACGCACAACACTTCACTTTTTCTTCAACGGTAAAAAGCCATTTTGCGAACCCCAAATTCATTAAAAACTACACAAGAGAAAGTTAGGTCATGTTTTTTATGGCTGAAGCAATTTTGTTCTATCAGTCAGCTGTTCAACAATGAGCGTTAGAACTGCAAATCAGTAAAAAATCTGGTCCCATCTCAAACAAGTTATTTTTGGAGGAAGAAAATTAATAAATTTGTCATATTCCACCATTTTGTTTTTGCAAGGGTTGTACTGCTAAAATTTTCACAGAACGTTTTTAAAGCCCCTATTTGTGGGGTGTGTAATGTTTCAAAAAGATCGATGCATTAATGGGCAAGCTATACAAAATCAAACGTTTAAACCTCTTCGTGGGACACCCTGTATTAAAAGATCCCAATTTATAATCTATGTATATACAGGGAGTCCCACGAATAAAGGTAAAGATCTTAGGAGGCGATTCTACTATTAAAAATAAGAAAAAAGCCTAATAAACGTAGGTCCGGAAATTCGTAGTTTTCAATTTTTTTTGTATTACTATCTTTGGAAATATAAAAGATGTTGACGTCAAATTTTGTGTAGATATTTGTTACGTAACCTTTTACCCTTGTACAATAATACCCAGAACGATCTTTGTGCTCTTTAAACATGGCGGCAATTAAAAATATTTAATGGTAAATATCTCTAAAACAGGTAAATTTACAAAAACAATTAATGGTTAATCACATCAATAAAACTTCACGATTTTACGATCCTGCAGTTTTTTATGAAAATGGTAATTTTACAACTTTATGCTGCAACTATTTCAACAATAACATATTCGTTAGTGAATCAGAAGAAGAAACATGACTTCTTTATAAGTCTTGTAGAATACATTTGGGATTGATTTTGCATACAACCATAGATCATGTATAATAAAATAGATCATGCATGCATCCGGCGGCAGTGTGCCGAAAAAAAGGTTGTCGGGAAAACATTGCATGATCGCGCCGCGAGGTAGCGCTAGGGAGAAAGCATTGGTAGCATTGGTGCTACACACTGCTTCCGTAGTTTCCCCAATAGATCGCGCCACTATCGTCGAATTTCCAGTCGATTGAAATATTGCATTGGATCGGAGTTCTATTAGGTTATCCAAATACAATGATACAACTAACCTGATCAAAATTTAAAGTTTTGCAATCATCTCGACCTTTGATAGTGTACGCGGGAAAACTGCTAGCCTTGCATTGCTTTGAGGCATTGCAGTGATCGCTACACCTGCCTTAGGCTGTATAGTCCAGTCAAATTGTGTTTTTCGCAAGAAAGTTTTGGGGTAGTTTTGGTTTCTTCCAT
This sequence comes from Philaenus spumarius, assembly GCA_018207615.1. Classification (NCBI taxonomy): domain Eukaryota; kingdom Metazoa; phylum Arthropoda; class Insecta; order Hemiptera; family Aphrophoridae; genus Philaenus; species Philaenus spumarius. The sequence goes on from JAGFPH010001137.1 coordinate 124,051, forward strand.
TTTATATGTTTTTTGGGATGCTGAATCCGAATCTGAGGTTTGCCTACAAAATTTCATGACGCAACATTGAAAAAATGCAAAAACATGTCAAAAATCATGATTTTTGGCGGTTTTTTTGCTTTTAAATCAAAAACTATCAACTTTTCGTAAATAACTTTCTTATTAAAAAAGAATGTACATAAAATTTACTACAAATTTCATTCAACAAGTAATTTTTCCGACAAACCGTTCGGGCTCAAGCGCTAATTGAAAATTGGCGTATTTCGCCTGTCTCCCCAAAAACCCACATTTTCCACTCCAAAACTTTAATTTAACATATTAAACGTTGTCAATTAGTGAATTCCTTACTGTTCTCTCCATATACCTTATTTAGATCGTATATGTGAAGTTACAAATCTTTCTTCTTGTTTTTAATTAAATTTAAAAATGTTCAAGTTATATGAAGTCCGAAATTTTACAAATTTAGTTACACAAAGTTGAAATTACAAAGGAAATCTTGAAAACTTATTACATATTATTATATTGTTTTATATATTACATATTATGATTATATGCATATTACATTATTACGTTAGGCATTGTCGTTTAGAGGGTCCTGGCTGAGGTTTTTTGAAGGCGGCGGATCCTAGCCCAGGTTCGAGTTGTTCTATCGTAGGGACTTGTTCACCTGTTTACACGTAAATCAATAAACTGCTTAGTTCACAATTTAAATTAATTATTACGAAATATATTGTAAGATTCGACATACATTCAACATCGTGTAAGTGTCTTTTTTCTGAATCTTCGTCGTCTATATCTATGTCAATGCTGTCTTCCGAGGGTTCGATGTTTTCACACAGCGCTTCGCACGTTGTGCAGATCGGGGAGCAATGAAGGCCTGCCTTCCTGCATCCACAATTGCGTTGGCAGCCTATTTTACATTTACAAGAAATGTGTTGGAGTATCGAGTCCGGTGGAGGGTTTAAAGTGGTTGGCACTGGCACGAGACAATTCCTTGTTTTTTCCACCCCTGCTAGATCGAGTCTCTTCATGGAGTGTGGTTTGACCTGATTACCACTGCTGCACTTGAAAGTAAACTCACAATGAATGTTGTCGTGCTGCATCTTTAGTGGGAGATAGTGAGGCAATGTTGGTTTTATTTTTGTACTATGAAGATACATATTACCTGTATCTCAAATCGTTCAGGCTAGTCTCGTGTCTTTTCCTATAGAGAGCCATGAGAAACACGTTTCCAGCTTCGGCAATCTCGTCCTGGTGTGCATGAGTGTCTTTGAAAGCATCAATAACTGGTTGCAAGTTATCGTTCTTCCGCAGGACTTTGAAATATTTCAGTTTTCCCTGATTAAATAAAGCAGAAGTTATGTCACGACCACTGATCGCGTGGAGGAACAATATATGGTCTAATTGGGTTTTGCCGGCGGTAAGATGATGATTGTAGAGTGTTTGAGACACTTTCTCTTACCGATTTCAAAAAGAAAACATTCTGTATATCAGGGCTACACAGGTCAATCAAAATTACCAAAAGGTCTATAGCTTGCCCCACCACTGTCACATATTCATTTGACGGGGACAACAAAAGAGCAGTTGTGATAATTAATTAGGATATCAGCGTTCTCCACAGCTTGATGTGAATCAATTTTTTGATCATAACATTTTTCCATTAGCATAAATATTAACCGGCTCTTGTTTTTGGAGTTTGCAAGGAAATTCTCCTGCGAGACAGAGGGCACCATCGATTCTGTAAACGATATTGCAGCAGTTTGTTTTCTTTGCACTCTTCTCAATCGTTCTAGTCGTTTGGTACTTTCACAATCTTTATCAGGGTAGCCATCGAAAATGACTACTGCATTTGATTTGTAGTTTGCCTTCACATATGATACATAGTTGCAGTACATTTCTGAATACGTCTGGGCGTGGGTGCCATTTGACCCAGTGTAACAAAAACCTTTCGTCGATGACATATTTTGCATCTTTCAAGTCCAAATGTTCGGTCGGTGCAAACGTCTTGTACATGTTACTTGCCCTTGGCTCGTGTGTGAAGGAATCGAATGGAAAGAAAAGGGGTTTTTAAACCAGACGAGCAGTAAAGTTATAAAATCATTTGGGGAGGCCGGGAGTTAATAAATAAAATCAAAAGACGATAAAGACGGAATTATATCTGCAAGCAAAAAATGTAATATAATGTGGTTTTGAAAAGGTTTTTATCTCCACGTTTTTATTAACTTGCTTTCTTGTCTGTTCAGTACATCTTTTGCAATCGATTTTAAACTAACTTCCCGATGAGCTAGAAACTTGAAACTTTAAACATAACTCTGGATGTCAATGCAATTTTAAGTCGCATTCTTGTCTGTCTGTCTGTTTGTTTGTCTATTCGATATTAAACTAAGTTCTCAATGAGCTAGAGATTTGGTACTTTAAATATAACTCCCAACTGAATACTAAAAAGCATAAAATATTATTGAATTAAAAATAATTTAATATACAAAGTTTTTAAAACTGACTAAAAAGTATACAATAATTTCTCCTAGCCATGCAGATTTATACATATTTAGTCTGTTTTAAAAACGTGGTATATTGAATTTGTTTTTTAGTTTATATTATATTGTTTTATTACTTTAGATGACATACTAATTGAAACCAGTCATATTCTATTCAGCTTAAAAGTAGGAGGAATTCACTAAACGTCAGCATTTAATAATAAATTAGAGCTTTAGAGTGGAAAAGCGGGTTTTTGCGGAGGCAGTCGAAATACGCCAATTTTCAACTGGCGCTTGAGTCCGAAAGGTTCGTCAACTTATGGAATGAAATTTGTAGTGCATTTTATGTACATTCTTTTTTAATAGGAAAGTTATTTACGAAAAGTTGATAGTTTTCGAGTTAAAAGCAAAAACCGAAAAAACTCACGATTTTTGACATGTTTTTGCATTTTTTTCAATGATGCGTCACGAAATTTTGTAGGCAAACCTCAGATTTGGATTCAGCACCCCAAAAAACATATAGAAATGAATAAATCAAAACTACCCCAAAACTTTCCCGCCAGGGGCTCTTTTAAGCACAAATTGACTGTACTAGTAAATAGGCTGCAATATTCGTGGGTTTCCTGTTCACCGAATCGTGTTGCATTGAAAGGCAAACGTACTACCTGTTTACATAAGTAAATGTCATTATTACTCCTCTCCGTAGATATATGAAAGTAAATAAGTCTAAGAAAAACAAGATTAAAAAATAATTTAAAATGTCTCAAGGGAACTACTGTTTACAATTTTAACTGATGTTATCACAAAGTTTTCGATGATGTTTTTAAACGAAACGATTTTCCCTTGCGGTTTCCAAATTAAAATACCATCAAGTTGTTGAAGTTTATATCGGCTATAAGTCAGCCTACCCTGTAGACAAAATATATATATACAGGATGTTCCTTAAGTAAAGTGCCAAACTTAACCCTTCCCCTACTAATCCGCACGAACCCCTATGTCGGGCGAGCCCCGAACTCGCTGTGATAACGTTCTTTGATTGAATTTGAACAGACGTAGTTACTTTGATGACCGCTATTGTTGACGTTTGAGATGTGCTATTATCTGTGGAATGTTTTTAGGACCATTTGAGTTCAGTTTCTGTGGTAAATAAATCTTAGAAAATGTAATGTTTGCCGTCTTTGGCCGGTCTGTAAACAGCTGTCTGCTCTCGCCGTTGTTTGGTTCCTACTTACTACGCAGTGTTTTAGTGAGCTTACGCGTTGTTTAGTTTTGTTGTACTAGGTTATCCTGTGTAATTTCACTTCTACCACGTTTTCTTCTTTTGCTATACTTTTTAGCCACTGTTAAAATAATGAATAATTCGATTTGCAACTAAATCGCTGACATAAATTTAGCGAATTTCCAAAATCAAATTTATATGTTATAGGGTTTTAACCAACAATTTGGGAAATTTATCTACTCACAAAGGCACTGATTAGTAGACCAATTTCCCAAAAGTTGGTTGAAACACTAAAAATCTTATAAACTTATTTTTTGAAATTTGCTCAATACACGTTAACAGTTTAGCTGCGTGGTCAAATTATGTATCTACTTATCTGAACAACTTATCCCATTAGCTACTCTTCTCGAAATAAATATGAGTATAATAATTCAATTTACTAAGTTCTAAGTAAGCTGTAGAGAACTACTGTCTGAATAAAGTGAGTCCGACTAAAACTTTTAACTATATGAATTCCTTTTAGAAATTAACTTTCTGCACATTATGAGGATTTAGCATAAACTTTAAAATGTGAAAATAAGTCGCAAACAAAACGTACAAAAAGTTTCAACGCGGATTAAATCTCGTTCTCTGCGCTTGGACACAAATGGAATTAGTTGGGGACCAGTTTACCAGTTATATTAAAAATAACGAATGTTTACAAAACGTAAAGTATTCATAAGTGTAACAAAATGTTTAACCCTAATGAATCTAAATGTGACTTGTTTTATTATTATACTTACGAAATATAAGTATATTTAAGTGTAAGCTTACGTTATTCTTACGATTTAGTTTATCAACTTTTTTTTTTGAGTGGCTCTAATGCTGAAGTTAATTATTCTAAGACACGGAAAACAGTTCCTTATCTTGTTTAACCCTTTGTCCTCTACTTTTGTTTAACCCTTTGCGGAAAAAAAAACTTTTCTCATGCCAACGTTGGTAAAAACTAACCATTCATCAGCTAATTAAAGGCTTATTTTATTGATTCATTACCTTTTTTTTGCTACTTCCGTTAACATTAGTATATTTTTACTTTCTCCCCCCTATACGTAGTATATGGAGAAAGTATTGTTTTCATCCAAATTTTCGAATTTGCATTTTTAGTGGAATTATTTGTTTTGGAACTCCCTGAACCCAAAAATATTTTTAGTGGAATTATTTGTTTTGGTGCTCCCTGAATTATTTATTTGGTGATGTCTGTCCGTGTGTCTGTGTGTCTGTTAGCACGTGTACAGAGCTGGAGACCATACCAACGGTCCGATTTTGATGAAATTTGGTATGTAGGTGTAGTCCTGGAATATCTCCAGGCATTTTTTCATTTTTCAAATTATTTATTTTAAGGGGTTTTACCCCCCAAATATGGCCAAAAACGAGAAAAATCTAAATTTCTCAAAAACGGCGTTAAAGATTTTGATAAAATTTGGCTTATTTGTAGTCCTTAATGTACCCTACCATATGCAAAACCGTATCTTTCTAAAAATTCTCGTTTAGGTAGTAATAATAACTGATTTTTTGGGGGTTTTGGCCAAAAAGGAGGTTGTTTTTCAAAACTGTTCAAAACCATTTTTCGTGCATCTACACAGGCCTAATTGACATATTTGGTGCATATTTGTTCGAAATCGATCGAATAGTTTTAATAATAATAACATTATTATAATATAATATTGCTGCGTGTTACGTGCATCTAATATTTTCCATGGTATGTCCTACTTTTGCAATTCTAAATAACCACCTCCTATGCTACTCTTGGGAAGGTATAAATTTTCAACCGGGAGAAAGTATGTGGCAGTTATCTGGTACCGTTTATTTACTAACTGTATGAGTGTACAGATTTTATGTTTTGAAAGTAAAAAGATAAAGCAACTGACGAGTCCAGTTCTTCACCATATAGCATTAAACTAAACAGCGGAGTTTCTTGCAGCTGAGCTCTTATGGCATTGCCTAATTTAAGCTGAATATTTTCTATAAAATTGCGGATCCGGTTTGCGATTCACTTTTAATCATACATTTTTTATTGCGTAAGGAAACAAATTCAAACTTGGTACTTAAAATATGTCAATCACATAACACATAAACGGGATTTAAAAAAATATAAAAAGCAAAACGAATGCTAATTGTGACGAATGTGGTTAAAATGCGACTTTGTAAATAAATTTATGATAAAAGTTAAGGAATTAAATGGTTTTAGATTTAACACAGCTCTTATACTGGATAAAATCCAAGATGGTCACCACTGCAGCAGACCCTTAAGAAAAAATCTCATCTCAGCAACAAAACAAACATAAAATACAATGAAGAGCAGCTTTTAGGTAGACTGGAATGTCAAGTTAAAATTACAATGCGGTGATATTATATTTGAAATTCACAATTAATTAATCAGGATAAGGTAAGGAAAGAAGAATCATCAACAAAAATTAGAGTACATAAATTATAAACGTGAAAGAGGTATAGTAACTAATAATGAAGCCAAAAAAAACAACAACAAACGAATTCAAAACTGCATTACCTAGAGGAGATGATAACCTCAACAATCGAAAAACGTAAAGAGACCGTATTTGTAGTTCCTGTAGATCCTATGTCTTTCATAACAAGCTAAAGAAAGAACTCGATAAATTTAGAGCAAGATATTAATGGTAATTCCTGAGTCCAAGAAACTAACTTCAAGAGAAATCTAAGAAATAAACGAGAACTGTACGGAACCGTAAACGATGTTCACATAAAATTTAACATTATATGGACGTATGCGAGTGGTTTTAACATAGATTGGCAAAAAAGGGCCACCTAATCCTCGAACAAATTCGAGTAATAGAACAAAAGGTAGAAGGAATAACGAAAGGCTGTTAACAGGAAGCAGATAATATATAGAGATATTCCAATAGTTGAAAAGAGTATGTCTAGTTAAAGAAAGAAGTAGAAGGTACTGTTAGAAATGTGAAATTGTAAAACGTAAACAATAGAAGGATGTATGTAACTAAAATACTCAAATTAATTAAAACAAGTTTTAAATGTTGATCTTTACTTAAAGAACCCAATTAAGAATCTAAAAAGTAGGACTAGGCTTTCATCACATACTTTAGAATTCGTAATAATGAAGGCCTACACCAAAAAAAGAATCGATCGACACATGAACAAATATGATTTTGATTGCTCTCGTATTCTGGATCTATAAAATTACAGCAATACAAAATTATAAATGTAAGATGAAAGATGCAGATACAAAGTCTTAGAAAAAACGGCTGGACCGAATTTCATTAAATTTCTTTTAGACCGTAATGACGTTAATACGCTTTGATTTCTACCCTAAACGAAGTCGATATAATTTTTTATTTGTGGGATTTCCAGGAAGAAAATGTCTACATGCACAAACACAATTTGTTTAAAATATGTGTATTCTAAATAAGCTGTTATGGTAAGATTTAAGGTTTGGAGTAGTCAGTAAGCACCGATCATGGTCCCCAGAACACGTTTTATGGTTCCATTAACATTTTGATGTATTCGCTTTTTAATGGCCGATTTGGTCAAAATTTGGTACACAAGTTGGTTTACTAAGTCGTTCAGACCAGTGCGATAGCCAAAAAAATCCAACAACTATTTTTCGAACTATAATTACATCTTTTTCGGGTTTATCTGAAAAAATAAATATAGAGGATTATGTTCCATATTTTGCTTTTTTAAGCGTCCTTATAACCCATAAATTGATTTAATCGTTAAATACCATAAAAGTACCCGGTTCAAAACACATGGGGGATTTTACCGGCGGGGGGGGGGGGGGTTCTGATCCGAGGTCGCAAGGTGGAGCAGTGCGTGAACCTTGCTGGATACTGAGGTGCAAACAATTTTTACTAATATATTTCATACACCTAGGCACCTTCATGAGTAGACCAATTTCCCAAATATTTGGTTGAAACCCTAAAACATATAAACCTAATTTTAGAAATCAGCTCGACTAACTTCAGCGGTTCAGCTGCAAAATCGAATTAAGTTGGTTTCCGGATCCATTACATTAACTTCCGTATAATGGAAACGTAATAAACTGAAAACGTATGATGCAGTTAACAGTAATTTCTTGGAAACCTACTACGAAAGAATTGAGTAGAATGATTGTATATACACATTTCTCAATTTGATAATGCATTCATGGCAAGGTATATTTTGTTATAAAACTTTTCTAGGCTGAAATTAATATTATGTGTTTTTATACAAACCGTCACATTTTGTACAAAGGCAGAAGTCACAATATTGTCTTGCTGCATTATTCTATACAACAATAAAACTCTCGTACGTAAGTTGTTCCTGAGTTGTCGTGTTGTGGAAAAGAAATGAATTGATGTGACAATGGCAAGCAAAGGACTCACGCGAGACGCTCATTTTGTTGTTTGCTCTTTACTTGTATTGGCGTAACAAATATGTTCAGCAGTCATGCACAAAGTCAATGAAAAACAACACGACATCACTATTACACCTGTTAGCTGTGGACGACTTGGCTACACTTTGCACGGAGTTTCAAGTATGTGTGTGTGTTGGACAAAATTCTAATGGTTGTGTATGCTTATTGGAATTGCCATCCTGATTATGAATATTCACACATTATTTATTTATTTGATATAAATAATCTAAACAAAAGGGTTTCCATTTTTTTTTTCATCAAATAAAACCAAAGTCAACATTTACAACGATTAATTATTTTACTAAAACAATATATCACTTAAATAGTTCAATCGCGCAGTGGTGCCGCCTACGTAAGTTTAGCGAATTTCCAAAATTAAATTCATATGTTTTAGGGTTTCAACCAACAAATTGGGAAATATATTAGTAGAATTAGTTTGCACCTAATCCTCCAGCGGAAAACCTCGCTTCGTTCGAAGAGTACAGACTCGGCCGTCGGCCTTGGATCAGCAGTGCCCCACGTGGTGTGAACCGGGTACTGTCATGGTACTTTACGTTTTGATCGAATTTGGGGAAACCAAGCGACCTATAAGGTCGTGTAATGAACAAATTGTACAGAATAATATCCTACCCCTGCGTGCCAATCCCCGATGGAACTTTCTAAATACATATGTTATGTTTTATTTATAATGCAGGTGTAGGATTAATAATAACCTCAAAACTAAGATGGTAAATAATGTTAAATGTTCAAATCAAATGATTTTGTATATTTTATAACAACAGTTACAATTATTTAATAACTGTTTCATAATTTGAAATCAACTGTTAATATTGGTTACTCACTATAAATTACCGCATACTATCAATAAATTAAATTATACTATCTATCTATACATAATTAATTTGCTAGCGGTTATTTTGTGAATAGAACTCCTCCTAGAGTTTTTAACCGATTTTGTTGTTTTTGGTGTCATTTTACAGAGCTCACTCTGAAGTTGTGCTTCCCTTAAAATGAGCTCAATGTATGTTAAGGGCTTCGCCCCAGTGGCCCTCAAAGTTGCCATGTTAATCTTATGGAAGGTAAATCTTAAGGAAGAAGAATAAAGATTTCTTTAAATTTTATCAGGGGCACAAAAAACAGCTGTTCGTATGAAAAGCTTAAAACAGCTGATTTTGATCAACAACTGATTTGGATCAAAAACTGAATATAATTTTAGGTTATGTAAATCAAGCAATAGCGAAGCATTGCCCGGTCCACTAGTACATAATTAATTTGCTAGGGGTTATTTTGTGAGTAGAACTCCTCCTAGAGTTTTTAACCGATTTTGATGTTTCTGGTGTCATTTTACAGAGCTCACTCTGAAGTTGTGCTTCCCTTAAAATGAGCTCAATGTATGTTAAGGGCTTCGCCCCAGTGACCCTCAAAGTTGCCATGTTAATCATATGGAAGGTCAATCTTAAGGAAGAAGAAGAAAGATTTCTTTTGATTTTATCAGGGGCACAAAAAACAGCTGTTCGTATGAAAAGCTTAAAACAGCTGATTTTGATCAACAGCTGATTTTGATCAACAACTGATTTGGATCAAAAACTGAATATAATTTTAGGTTAGGTAAATCAAGCAATAGCGAAGCATTGCCGGGTCCACTAGTTAAATTATAGGGAATATGTCTTATGTATCTACTTATATAAAGCTAGACGGTAACACTGATTGATTGACATTAATTATTTGGCACTTCCCGTAATCGGACCCCCCTCAACCTTATACTTGAATTAAA
>JAGFPH010001137.1:149438-176661 GCA_018207615.1 Philaenus spumarius
ATTTAAGTTGTGAAAGAATTGTTGTCTTGCAGTGTAAGTTGTCTGTTCACCTTTTGAGGTAATCTATAAATGTTATTTTAGATTTTGAAATTGTTTGCATTTAACAAATTAAGTATAGAAAGTTACCTTGAAATAGCCCAACCAATAGAGATTTTGTCATGTTATTGGATTTAACAGCAAGCGACATCCACAGTGATTTTAAGGGTAGCACATAGGTATGCAAAATACAAAAACTACCAGGCAATGAACTTTTTCCCATTTTTTATAAACAAAAATAACAATAAAATTTGACTTTTGGGTTTCGTTGATATTATAAAAGTTATGAATGGATCACAATACTTCCAATGAGATATTTGTAGGGAATTAAAAACCTACCAAATGTTCTTTTATTTAATTCTCTACAAATGTCCCATTGGACGTACCGTGATCCATTCATAACTTTTTATAATATTAACGAAAACCCCAAAAAGTATTAACTTATTGTTATTTTTGTTTATAAAAAATGCTCAAGAGCTCCTTGCCTGATAGTTTTTGTATTTTACATATTTATGTGCTACCCTTAAAGTCACTGTGGATGTCCATTGTTTTCTAGTTCAATAACAAAATTACCTCTTTTTTATTTTCTCCACCCTATGCGTAGTATATTGAGAAAGTATTGTTTTCGTGAAAATTTTCGAATTTAAATTTTTATTGTAATTCTCCGTTTTGGTGCTTCTGAACCCCCAAAAAATATTTAGTGGAATTATCTGTGTAGGTGCTCCCTGAACCCAAAAATATTTTTAGTTTAATTATTTGTTTTGGTGCTCCCTGAAGGAAAAAAAACTGTTTTTTTTTTTGTTATGTCTGTCCGTGTGTCTGTTAGGATGTGTACAGAGCTGGAGACCATACCAACTGTCCGATTTTGATGAAATTTGGTATGTAAGTGTAGTTCTGGAATATCTCAAGGTTTTTTTTTCTTAATTTTTTCAAATTTTTGATTTCTAAGGGGTTTTACTCCCCAAACATGGCCAAAAAACGAGAAAAATCAAAATTTCTAAAAAACGGCTCTAACGATTTTGATAAAATTTGGCTTATTTGTAGCCCTTAATATACCCTACCATATGCTAAAAACCGCATCTTTCTAAAATTCCTCGTTTAGGTAATAATAATAACTGATTTTTGGAGGGGGTGGCCAAAAATGGGGTTGTTTTTCAACATTTTTCAAAACCTTTTTTCGTGTATCTATACAGGACTAACTGACATGTTGGTTTAAATTTGTTCTAAATCGATCGAATAGTTTAAATAATAATAATAATATAATATGGATGTGTGTTACATGCATCTAATAGTTCCATGGTAACATTTTCCTACTTTTGCAATTCTAAATAACCACCTCCTATGCTACTCTTGGGAAGGTATAAAGTTTCAACTTTGAGAAAGTGTGTGGCAGTTATCTGGTACCGTTTATTGCTCTATTGGTTAGGCTAAAATAGATACAAATGTATTTTAAAATCTGTGTTAGCACATGCGTAGAAAGGTCTCAAACAACAAAAAGATGGAACTAGTATACCACAACAGTGCTTACCACAGGCTAGTTATCTTAGCCTGAAAACCCTGACCTTTTCACTCGGAAAACCCCTAGCCACTATTCATGCTTCTGATAAGAAAGAAAAAGTGGACAAATACACATTAATGGAATTTGAGCAAAACTTTATCAGCGAATTTCCATAGAAGACATGAGCTATTGCAGTGACCCTTATGGTGAGACCTAAGGTCGGGAGTAATAAATGAGCACCGATCATTCTCCCCAGAACATTTTTGGGGTGTAATTAAAAATATGTATATACATTTTAAAATCCGATTTAGTCCAAATTTGGTACACATGTTGGTTGTCTAAGTGGCTCGGACTAGTTCGTTAGCTAAAAAAAAAACACACCAACCGAAAGGACGTTTTTTGACCGTAAGTACTATTTTTTAGATTTTTCGTACTAGAATGAAACATTTTGGGATTTATCTACAAAAACATATGGCATATGATTCTGCACATTTTGTTCTTTACACGACCTTTTAGCTAGCTTGGTTCCCTGAAAATCGACCAAAACGTAAAATACCATAAAAGTACCCGGTAGGCCTACACGTTGGGATTTTACCGTGAGGTTACCTTTAGATCCGAGGCCGACGGCCGAGTGTGTACGTTGCGATCGAAGAGAAGCAGTTCATAACCCAAGGCCGCTAAGCGAGTTTTTCTGCTCCGAGTGGAATGAAGTAGCGCGTGATTCGAAGCTGGAGGCTTAGGTGCAAACAAATACTACTAACACATTCCGTATCCAGCGCCTTCGTGAGTAGGCCAATTGTTGGTTGAAACCCTTAATCATGTAAATTGAATTTTGGAAATTCGCTAAACTTATGTCAGCGGTTCAGCTGCGTGATCGAATTATTTCGAAGTAATTTTAAAATAACAATTTGTTTTAAAAGAACTGTAATTTTGGCCAAATCAATTGCGGCAATAAAACATTTAATAAGTTAAAAACAGCACCTTTAAAATTATATATCAAAATACAAAAGCTTCTGCAAGAAATATTTACAATACCCTTTATGGGAAGTCCTCTGATAACGGTACCAAAAAGTAGTAGTTTATACCTTACGAGATTTATATAGTTTAGCATTTCCATCTTTTTTTGTTCGATGTATAAGTAGGTGGGTCCAGACATTTTATTTATCTGGTATATATGTTTTAAAATGTTATTTATAAATTGGCAATCAGAAATAATTTTTTTAAATCTGATTTTTGAAGACGCTGGCGCAGTGGTCTGAAATGGCCGAAAAACGGCAAAAACCCGCCTGGAAGGCTTCATTTGGGGGAAACATTCTATTCCTCCTGGTAGTACTTTAAGAGGTATTTTCTGCCTCATTAATAGGGTAGAAAGACCAACTTATCCGGCGGGCACTCCCATGACTTAAGTAATCAAATTGTAAATAGTTTTTTTATATCTCTTAAAAATAATATAAACTTACATAATTTTACCTTAATATCTTGTTCAATGTTAGTTAATTTTTATTTATTGCATAGGGGTAACAACCCCATTTCAACCCTCAAAACGTATATAAAAACGTGCTTGTATTTTAATGTAATGTTGTGTTAAAATTTCAAATTAATCGGTGATTTAAGTTCAAGAACTTTCGGAAATTTGAGATTTTGAAGAAACCAACATTTACATTTGTATTTATCGAGATAAAACGTAAAGAAGTATCCACAAGAAATCGCCTATAAATCAAAAGGTACCCAATGCAACTGTCACAATAGAAAAATATTGGCTCACCAACATTGAAATAGTTACAGTATACTTTTTAGTGAATTTTTGTACAACAATATAATCTGCAGTATACCTTACTTGTTTCTGGGTTGTTTACTATTTCTTTATTCAAGTTTTGTGAGGTAAAATACAAATGATGTTTAAAGTGTGCAGTTTTATTTTAAGTCTAATACATATGAGCCTGTTAATTTCGTGTAAACTTTAAGAATCTTTTAATGAAGCTGAGAAAATACATGTAATAAAGATATTCTTTAATTTTTGTTGGATTGAGAAAATAGTGCAAAAATTCCCCATACATTTAGAGACGTGAGGAGTGTAGGGATGCTGCGAGGGGAGAGGGGGTGACAAAAGACTGTCTGCACCAGGTGACATAAGTCCTGGAAATGTCACGGGCAGAATGTGCGTAATTATTTTCTTGTCAAATCCCTGTTTCTAGAAGGGAGCTTTTAGAGGTTTGGGAAAATGGAAAATTACTTTATAAAAACCTTTCCGACCTAGTATTTGTGTGGTCAGATGAGAATCCTAAATGAAGGAGGCAGTACCAAAATTAAACTTAAAACTGAAGAATTTTTATTTCAAAATTTGAATAGTTTCTCTTAATAAGAAATATATAAGTAGAATTTGTTTACAGCCTCCAATCCGGGCTCACGCGCTGCTTTGCTACGTTAGCAGCGGAAAAACTAGAAGTAATGTATGTTCTTCTGATTCACTAACGAATAGGATATTGTTGAAAGACTTGCATTTCGTTATAAAATTACCATTTTCATTAAAAAAACATGCAGTTACTTAAATAATTTGACCACGCAGCTGAACCGCTGACATGAGTAGAGCGAATTTCGAAAATTAAGTTTATACGATTTTAGGGTTTCAATAAATTTTTTGGGAAATTGGTTTTCTCTTGAATAACTGCCTGCGATACAAAATATATTAGTAGAATTTGTTAGTAACTCAGTCTCCAACCCCGGCTGAAGTTCTTCTTTGTTCCGCTCGCATCCCATCCGTCGGCCTCGTAACAGAAGTTGCCCCAAGGTAATAACCTCCTTGTGGATTTGAACCAAGTACTTTTACGTTATTTTACGTTTCGATAGATTTAGGGTGAACCAGACGAGCTATAAGGTTGTGTAAAAAAAACGATTAATCGTCTACATTTATGTTTCTAGGACAACGCCAAAAAATTTCATTTTAGTGGGAAAAATCTCAAAAAATGTTACTTCCGTTCAAAAAACGTGCTTCCTGTTGTTGGATTTTTTTTGCTAACGAACTGATCCGAGCGGTTTAGAAAACCGATGTGTTTACCAAATTTGGACCAAATCGGACGTAAAAAGAGGCCGTTAAAGTATGTACATATACAGTTTTTAAGGACACTCGAAAACGTATTCTGAGGACCATGATCGGTGCTCATTAAGTACTCCCGGCCATAAGAGTCACTGCAATAGCTCATCTTTCCTATGGAAATTCGACAATAATGTTTCAATTCTTTCTAAGATTAGCTGATACGTGTGAAGCAATGCCACACAGATTGTATGAAGGTGAATCCGTACAGAGTCAAAACTACTTTGTGACAAGTATGAAACAATGGATGGACGTGTCACCCCTTTGTAAAACAAAGCTGAAGCCGTATCCCGTATGATAGCCACTTGTTGAATATTCCGAAAGTCGCTTACTTGCTGACCACTTGTTGAGTCGCCTGCTACAGATATCGGCGTGAATCCTGGCACTTGGCCTCGACCTGGCGCGATGGGCCGGGGGTGTGGGGAAAGGACGTAAGTGTAGAACAAAACATTTTCCCACACCGTTTTCTAATGTGACTCATTCTTCAAACGAACTATTGAATGTTTACCTCACCCTTAACAAGTTCACTGCTACGCAAATTTCGTATTTCCCATGCTAGGAGCTGACCTTTTATTTTTTATGTTTATAGCCTAAATGAGTAGAAATTACTTTATTTTTTATTTCTGAACCTTTCTACGTAATAATCACTGTTAAATCGGCGTGCGAAGCACGCAATGCTCTGTGTATTGAAAATTCCCCCAATACGGAGGTTGGCGTGCGAAGCACGCAATGTATTGTGTATTGAAAATGTTCCCAATACGGAGGTTGGCGTGCGAAGCACGCAATGCACTGTGTATTGAAAATACTCCCAATATTTGGGTTAGCGTGCGAAGCACGCAATGCACTGTGTGACGGCCGCTTCTCATAGTGTTCAGTGTCAAGCTCACAAGTGCGTCCTTAGCAGTGAACGTGTTAAACAGAGATGTATCGGGTACTGATGTTTTTAGTCAGGTTAGTAGCGGCTTGCTCAAGTGCCAGCATTCCCGCCGGTATATGTAGTATGGACTTGTTGCGCCTGTACAGACACTGTAGGCAATATGTGTACATGGTATTATGTAAATTGCAGATACTAAGATAGCAAGGCAGTATGGCTCTGCTGCATAACAAAGGAAGGTGATTTTTAGTACACTCAAATTCAGAACTGAAATTAAGTAGGAAAACACTTTGTTTATACTTATTTCAACGTATAAGGTCTCCCATCTACCATATCGAATTTTGTATAGTTGAATAGCACTTTAACATTTTATCAATCGTGTTTTATACCACTGGAGTAAATGTTACAGTAGATAGCATATCCCTTGTAAGTAGTTAAAATGTTACAAATTTTAAAAAATCTCCGAACTGCTGAACCGATTTTCTTGAATCATAAGTACACTCTTGATCAAATCACTTAAAAAAAAAAACAAAAAAAAACACTAAATCCAAATCGGTTCACCCGTCCGTGAGCTACGAAGCCACAGACAGATATACACACGTTAAACACTCATATTTTTGCGTCATGGGTTAAAAAGGTGTTTTTATTAGCGAATTTTCATAGGAAAGATAAGCTATTGCAGTCACTCTTATGGTGAGACTTAAGGTTGGGAGTAGTACATGAGCACCGATCATGGTCCCCAGTAACACGTTTTGAGGCGTCATTAAAAACTTTATCAACTCCTATAAAAACGATTGTACGTCCGTAAGTACGAAAGTACGTACGTACGTTCGTGAGTAACATTATAATATAACAGCTGATTTCATCCATCATCTGTATACTAAAACAAACCTAGCAAAGATTATTCTTTGGGGTTATATTTACAACTTAAATCAATATAAGTCTTGTGAAGTTGATTTTCTTGAAACATAAGTTAAATAACTAATGTAGGCTATAATACGTTATAAGATTTACTTTGATGTTATACAATTAATATAAATACAACCTTTTGTCATCAATATATTTTTTGTATATAAATTTAAAGAAAAGATACCTATTTGTTTAACTTCGGAAACATTCGTACATCTAAACAGCTGATTTCACCCATCATCTGTAACAACATTTAAACACACCCAGTGTAGATTATAGTTTGTGGTTAAGTTTACAACTTCAATCTTTATAATTTCTTGTGAAGTTCATTGTTTTTAATATGATTTATACGACTAATGTACAAGTATGCTATATAATATATGTTATAATATTTGCTTTGCGGTTTTAATCTGTATATAAATACAAAGTTTGATCATCAATATATTTGCTTATACAAATTTAAACAAGAGATATATTCGTTTAATTTTAGAAACTTTCGCACATCTTCTTATAACATAAACATATTCGATTATTAATTGATTTACTATAATATTAATAACTTCTAAATCATTTGATCTATAAATATGAAATAAAAAGCCATTAAAAGATAGTATTTTTATCTTTCTTTAAATATATAATATCGTATGTAAATAAAAATATTTAACAAGTAGGCCTACCGTTTTATAATCCTTATTATTGTACACATTTACCGAGTTAAAAATCCCCGTCAGCATAGTTATGTAGGCCTACACTCCATTCCACGTTCACCGTGCAGTACAGGTCTTACGGGGGAATAGACATGCTACTACCATCACAAGGAACATCACGTTTATTATCATGCCGGTTGCGTCAACTGACCGAAAATTGCATGGGGGTTGATGTTTTTTAGTTAACTAGTATAGCTGAGACTGTCGTATGGATAACATGACTTATGGGCGCTCTGTACTGCACGATGAACGTGGAATCCAGTGTAGATAAGTATTCCTTAATGTTGTTTTTTAATAGTTTGTTTTTTAAATGATGTGTTTCTGTTGTGTATCTAATTAATCAACCTGTGATTTTTCACGGGGGCTTACTAGTATATGTATGTAATACGTGTTTGCCGAATGTTACGTCCGACTTGGTACACACGTTGGTTTTTTAAGTCGTTTGGACGAGTTCGTTAGCCAACAAAATCCAACAACCGGAAGCACCTTTCTTGACCGGAAGTATTTTTTGTATTATTTTTTCGTACTAGAATGAATAATTTTAAGACATTATTCTGCACATGTACATCGGACAAACGGGTCGGTCATTAAAAACTAGATTTCCCGAACACATCCCTAGAAGTCGCAGTTAACACAAAAATATAACTTTGCTGAGCACCTCGTATAAAATTGTCACAACGTTGTAGGTATAAATACTAATATGGATATTTTACACAAATGCTGAAAGTCTCCGTTTATGTTAAGTTTAGAGGAAATGCACATATGCAACGCATTTAAATACGATACTGACAACATCCTTAATGAGATATTAAAATATAATTCTCACGTGTTGTTCAACGCTATTAATCGTGTAAGTACACAGAGTAAGAATAGCAACAAACAAACAAGTGGTGGTGGAGTAGAGGTAGCAATCACCGGAGGAGGTTAGTTCCTTACAACCGGCTGGCCAGCATGCTCGAAATGTGCCGTGTGTTATTTATTTATTAATGTTGGACATGTATTGTTTTATTTAATGTTAGATGTGCTTTTTGTTATTTGTGTTTCGTGTTTCTTGTGACTTGAACATGGAAGTATAGTATAGTCTTCCGAAATCGGTCGTCGCCGAAAAAAAAGAAAAAGAAAAAAAAGGATACAGAACTACTGACGGTACCTAAGGTATGTGACCTACTTTAAATGTACAAGCCTAAGGTAGTATGTTAGCAACCTCGGTCTGTATCAGACTCCAGTCAACACAATGTGGGCTCGCTTGTCTTTTCCTTCATCTGGTTTAGTTGTAAGCTCGGGCTGGCAGAGGAATTGATTGTTATGTAATTTATTTAAATTACAAGTGAAAAAACATGGACCAAGACCGGGATTTGAACCCAGGACCTTTGCCTTTCCGGGACAAGACTCTACCACTGAGCTATCCTGATCCTACAGATATTGGTCGATGTTATCTCACTTGTACGGTTTTACTGCATTTATGAATTAATAGACTGAATACCTCGCTTGCGACATTGAAAACAATCTCAATTCTTTTTGCAGCCTTCAGTGGTGTTATTTATTATTATTTTTAATAAATTACCTGCTTACACGCTTCCTCAGCAAGGGTTAAATTATTTAATTTACAAGTGAAAAAACATGGACCTAGACCGGGATTTGAACGCAGGACCTTTGTCTTTCCGGAGCAAGACTCTACCACTGAGCTATCCTGATCCTACAGATATCGGTCAATGTTATCTCACTTGTACGGTTTTTGTACGGTTTTGGTACCCCGAAACAACCACTTTTAAGTGTGTGTGTTTTTTAAAATATTGTTCTTATTTTTTAAATCGTTGCCGATGTATGAACGTTTTCCATAGTTCTTAATTTTTCCTCATATAAATCTTACTACAATTTTTTTATTTCGGTCCCAGGATTATCCTTAGAAACGTTTGCAGTTTCTCCTCTATTTCTGTCTGGTTCTTTTGTGATACCGCATTTAGTGAAGTGTCTGTAGTTTACTTAGAATTGTTTTCATGGATAGTGTTGTATATTGTTTCAATATCTATCACGATTTGAACTCAATCAGGTGATTACACCTAATTTAATTTTAAAACAGTTTTATGTTTGACCTATATCAAGTTAAATCGGTACATGTGTACCCTTAAGTTGCATTACCTTCTATAAACCTTTAGAATGAAGGATGCAACAGTCTATTGATAGATACATCTCGGAGCTGAATGCTATGTTTACATTTATATACAAAGCCAATAATTGAATTGTCTGGAATAGAATCTGTTACTCGTGTGTTGAGAAGCTGCAGCTTATGTGAACTGAATATATATTGCTTACGTGAACATAGTAATTCTATTGATACAATGTTTGTATGGATTTATATAAAAGGTTTAGATGTTTCAGACAATTCAAATCTGTATCTAAAATCTTTCAGATCAAACAATTCTTCAAATATATACGTGTTAGACAATATGTAGTTTTTATAAATAAAAGAAATGTATAGTTTAATTTATATCGTGACAGTTTTGTATTGTTCTGTCAAATGTCAGGAAAGGAGCCTATTAAATATTATGAGTCTTTAGCAATTAGTTGCCGTGGTTATGATCTACTTTGGTTAGTTGTTTACTTTTTGGTTAGTTTTAAGAACCGAAAATGAGAATGGCTATGGTGAACAATTTTTAAGGGTGTACAACTTTTTGAATTTTTATTGAGAAACACATTCGAACGATTTACATGACTTGGTCATTTTGCAACTGCTGTTATTTTTAAGGGTTGCAAAGGAAGGAAAGTGGGCGGTAAGTAAAGCATACACATGTGACAACATTATTAGTTTCTTCATTTTTAATAAAGTACCTGGGCGACCGAGCATCAATCGGTATTTTTTTTATTGTTTTTTTTTTATGAAAATTTATGTAAATACAAATCGCATACTGAATAAATATGAATATTTTTCGAACTTAAGTACATATGAACTGTTTATCCTACACTCTAATATAAAATAGAAATACTTCAACAGATGACGTTATCAAAAAAACCTATATTAAAGGTTAGAAATGAAAAAAAATTTAAGCTTGAAATCAGCTGATAATGGAAATAATATAGGAAACAGCTGATTACTGTTATTATTGTAGTCAATAAACATATGTAATGATTTTAAACTCCATAAGCCCAATGTTAAAAATTTTCAATTTTAAAATTAGTTGTTTAGAAAAATATGAGTTTTATACTTCAACAGATGTCGTTCTCCACAAAAACCTATATTAAAGGTTAGAAATGAAGAATATAGTTTTAAGCTTGAAATCAGCTGATAATGGAAATAATATAGGAAACAGCTGATTACTGTTTTTATTATAGTCAATAAACATATGTAATGATTTTAAACTCCATAAGCCCAATGTTAAAAATTTTGAATTTTAAAATGAGGAGTTGTTTAGAAAAATGCGAGTTTTCCTAGGTATCTGTTTTCACCAATCGATTTTTTTAGATCCAAAAGCCTCTAATCCCACACTTTCAGCAAAATCCTTCCGCTGGATCTCGAGCTTGCTCGTACAAACAGACATTGCTCGTATTAGAGTATAAGATATGTTAATTTCCTAAAACTACAGAATTTGTTTTTATAAGGGGCGTCTAACGAAGAGGTTTAAACGTGTTATTTCGTATAGCTTGCCCATTAATGCATCGATATTTTTGAAACTGTACGCAACCCACAATAGAGGCTTTAAAAATGTTCTGTACAAATTTTAGGAGTACAACACTTGCAGAAACAAAATGGTGAAATAATGAAAAAATGTATAAATTTTTCCCTCTGTAAATAGGTATTTAAATTATACCTTACTGATTTTGTAACACAAATTGAATTACTGTAGATTTTGTAAAACATTTGTATTGTCACATTCTAATGATCTATGGCATTTTGATTAGAAAACTATAATATAACATAGTGGAAAACTTAAAAGCAAAGTCTAAAATTACTCAAACTGTAATCCATCCACAGCGACACACTGGTAACAGCGCTCAACAAATGATTCGTACGCTTTTAAAAAGAAATCCTGCGGTATCCGTAGAAGTTCCTCTTCAAATGCGTGTTTTAAATTCTCATCATTGTTGAAGCTGTGGTAATAAACATGTTCCTTTAGGTAACCTCATAAAAAGAAATCACACACAGTTAAATCTGGGGATCGGCATGGCCAATCCAAAATAATACTTCCATAACCATTAAGGTTGCTATTTAGTAAGTCCTTGACAGGATTTGCGAAATGAGGTGAAGCACCATCTTGTTGAAATATTGCTTGGTTTATTTCTGGAACGATAAAATGAGGCAAGAAATGTTGATTTAAAACTTGTGCATTCATAATCTAGACATTGTACTGTCCGAAATGTCGTAAGATAACACACCGTTTACACTCACAGCCGCCCAACAGTAATGCCTTTTGATTTGAGTAGAGTCTCTTTAAGAATATGAGGATTGTTGGTGTTGTAATAATTACAATTATACCTATTCACCACACCATTGCGGTAGAAAGTATAATCGTCTGAAAAAAATTCGAGCATGCCAATCAGCATCTAACTCCTGATACTCATTGATATGGGAACAAAATTCCACTCGTCTGTCCGGATCATCTTCAAGTAAATTATGGACTAGGTGACTTTTTTATAAATAATTCTCTGTAGAGAAGACTTTGGAATACCAGTTTCAAGTTCAACCTTCCTTAGTGATTTCAGCTTACCAGGAGAGCGGAGTATTGATACACATACCAGTTCTCATCTTTCCTCATTAGATTTTCTCGAGTAATTTTTTCCAACACTTCTAGTTTCTAACAAAAGATGTTTCTATTTAGTTATTAGCGAATTTCCATAGGAAAAATGAGCTATGCAGTGGCCCTTATGGTAAGACCCAAGGTCGGGAGTATCAAATGAGCATATATATATATATGTGTGTGTATATATTTATGTATGTATGTGTGCGCACTCCAACGGACGCATTTTAAGTCCGATTTGGTTCAAATTTGGTACACATGTTGGTTGTCTACGCCGCTCGGGCGAGTTCGATAGCCAAATAAATCCACCAACCGGAAGCACGTTTTTTGACCGAAAGTAACTATTTTTTTAGATTTTTCCTACGATAATGATTTTTTTAAAAGTTTTTTCTACAAATATAAATATAGGATGTTATTCTGTACATTTTGTTATTTTACGCGACCTATATAACCCCAAAATCGATCAAAACGTAAAATACCATAAAATTACCCGGATCAAAGCCGTTTGGTGGATTTCACCGTGGGGTTGGCGTACGAAGCACGCAATGCATTGTGTATTGAAGACACTCCCAACACGGGGGTTGGCGTGCGAAGCACGCAATGTTTTGTGTATTGAAGATACACCCAATATGCGGAATGGCGTGCGAACCATCAGCACCGTCGTGAATAGACCTATTTCCCAAATTGTTGGTTGAAACCCTAAAACATAGGCCTATAAACTTAATTTTGGAAATTTGCTCAACTTACGTCAGCGGTTCGGCTGCGTGGTCGAATTATTGTTGGATTGCTAGGTGGTTCAACTCCTCGGGAGGCAACCTGAAATTCTCTAACTGTTTCTGTAACATTTCAAAAAGCAATAGCTCACGCACAACACTTTACTTTTTCTTCAACGGTAAAAGCCATTTTGCGAACCTCAAATTCATTAGAAACTACACTAGAGAAAGTTAGATTATGTTTTTATATTCTATCAACAATATTCAGTTCTACAATTAGCGTTAGAACTGTACAAATCAGTAAAAAATCTGGTACCATCTCAAACAAGTTATTTTTGGAGGGAGGAAATTAATACATTTTTCATATTCCACCATTTTGTTTTTGCAAGGGTTGTACTGCTAAAATTTTCACAGAAAATGTTTAAAGCCTCTATTTGTGGGGTGTGTAAAGTTTCAACAAGATCGATGCATTAATGGGCAAGTTATATAAAATTAAACGTTTAAACCTCTTCGTGGGACACCCTGTATTAAAAGATCCCAATTTATAATCAATGTATATACAGGGAGTCCCACGAATAAAGGTAAAGATCTTAGGAGGCGATTCTACTACTAAAAATAAGAAAAAAACCTAATAAACGTAGGTCCAGAAATTCGTAGTTTTCAATTTTTTTTTATTACTATCTTTGGAAATATTTAAGATGTTGACGTCAAATTTTGTGTAGATATTTGTTACGTAACCTTTTACCCTTGTACAAAAATACCCAGAACGATCTTTTGTCCTCTTTAAACATGGCGGCAATTAAAAATATTTAATGGTAAATATCTCTAAAACAGGTAAATTTACAAAAACAATTAATGGTTAATCACATCAATAAACCTTCACGATTTTACGATCCTGCAGTTTTTTTATGAAAATGGTAATTTTACAATTTTACAACTGCAACTATTTCAACAATAACATATTCGTTAGTGAATCAGAATAAGAAACATAACTTCTTTATAAGTCTTGTAGAATACATTTGGGATTGATTTTGCATACAACCATAGATCATGTATAATAAAATAGATCATTCATGCATACGGCGGCAGTGTGCCGAAAAAAAGGTTGTCGGGAAAATATTGCATGATCGCGCCGCAAGGTAGCGCTAGGGAGAAAGCATTGGTAGCATTGGTGCTAAACACTGCTTCCGTAGTTTCCCCAATAGATCGCGCCACTATCGTCGAATTTCCAGTGGATTGAAATATTGCATTGGATCGGAGTTCTATTAGGTTACAATGATACAACTAACCTGATCAAAATTTAAAGTTTTGCAATCATCTCGACCTTTGATAATGTACGCGGGAAAACTGCTAGCCTTGCATTGCTTTGAGGCATTGCAGTGATCGCTACACCTGCCTTAGGCTGTAAATAGGCTGCAATATTCGTGGGTTTCCTGTTCACCGAATCGTGTTGCATTGGAAGGCAAACGTACTACCTGTTTACATAAGTAAATGTCATTATTACTCCTCTCCGTAGATATATGAAAGTAAATAAGTCTAAGGAAAACAAGATTAAAAAAGAATTTAAAATGTCTCAAGGGAACTACTGTTTACAATTTTAACTGATATTATCACAAAGTTTTCCATGATGTTTTTAAACGAAACGATTTTCCCCTGCGGTTTCCAAATTAAAATACCATCAAGTTGTTGAAATGTATATCGGCCATAAGTCAGCCTACCCTGTAGACAATATATATACAGGATGTTCCTTAATTAAAGTGCCAAACTTAACCCTTCCCCTACTAATCCGCACGAACCCCTATGTGATAACGAACTCGCTGTGATAACGTTCTTTGATTGCATTTGAACAGACGTACAGATTCCTCACGCCGGCAATGCACCCCGAGAGGGGAAGTAAGGCCCGGTCCCCACGCTGTGTTTGTTGTGTTCAACGTCACCAGTACAACCTCATTTAAAAAAAATAGACCTCTGTTTTTCACTGTACACCCTAGTTTGTCACTGTAATGTAATGGTAAAAAAAGTGATAAACGCATTTTTCTTAGTGAACAGGACTTGTAAAAACTAGTTGTTTTATTTATAAATATATACAAGTGTCACAAAAAAACCTTATCGTGATATAATACAGGATCGGATTCTATGCATTATAATAAATTAAAATATTCAGAAACATTTTACGAATTCGGGTTAGTTTAGTTTAGTTTTTTGTTAGTTTTTTATACTGGAAATATGTGAACCAAGGTTTGACAAATCTTTTGCGCATGTGTTAAAAATTATTAGGAGAATGCGTTCTTGGAATCGACAAATAAAGAGAGCAGGAAGGCAGGAAGTATTTCCTGAGATACCCTTCCCGTTACATCACCCTATTTACTTTTCCCACACAAATTTCGTATGTGTATTAACTAACTTTCACCAACCTGGCGACTAACAATACAATGTTAAAAGAATACAAAACCTAAAACTAACTTTAACCTAACTAAACTTTAAATAATACAGTATGATTAAAACAAAATATTATTATGGTGTTATTGGATCTACGGAACAGCCAGGATCGCACCAAATCAATGTCAAACAAGCACAAAATGTATTCATTACTGGAATTACCTTCCTCCTAACTAAACAAAAGGTCGTACAGAAAATTGTTTTAAATAAAAAAGTTAATTCCACTAATTATCAACAACTTTCTCGCAAAAAGTTTTCTTTCTGTCTAAAAATACAAACATTTTTCGCTTTGAACATTTTTGTTGTCATCACTTTTATTTTATAAAAAACTTAGTAAAATTTTGCATCACAGTTATAACATTTTATAATTTTGTATGAAACAAAACCTTACTTATTTATAGATATTTGTCATAATTTTATCTAAAATGTGAAATAATTTTTTATAAAAAGGTTGTAAGCAAGTACGTAAAGTTATAAGAATGTGAGCGCTGTCTATTTCCTCAGTTAAATGTTACTTGTGGACCTATTTTTTTGTGGAATTGGTTGTACCGCCAAGGAGAAGTAGACTGTAGAAGGGATGACTCGCCCATTAGGCCAAGTTTACTCCTAGTTTGCTCGAACTGTAGTTACTTTGATGACCGCTATTGTTGAAGTTTGAGATGTGCTGTTATCTGTGGAATGTTTTTAGGACCATTTGAGTTCAGTTTCTGTGGTAAATAAATCTTATAAAATGTAATGTTTGCCGCCTTTGGCCGGTCTGTAAACAGCTGTCTGCTCTCGCCGTTGTTTGGTTCCTACTTACTACGCAGTGTTTTAGTGAGCTTACGCGTTGTTTAGTTTTGTTGTACTAGGTTATCATGTGTAATTTCACAATTTATTTTTGAATATTGTTCTTTTTATAATAACAACGATTGTTGTTAAATAAAATGAACGAAGAGTCGGGCAGTTTGTTACAAAATGACGTTAGTGGCGACGGACCTTTTGTTTCGAACCTGAGTGATTAAAATATTACCAATCAGTTTTGAAAAAAGCTTTTTTTACTAGTTTTGATCTACATAATACTGTTGTTAAGCAATAAAATAAATAGTTGAGGCAATTTTGTAAAAGTTGGTGCCAAAACTAATAGTTTTCATAAAAACTCATTTTTACAAAAAACTTGTTTTTCAATTATAATTTTTTTATAATTTATTATTGTGTCTAAAACACGTGTAAACCACTTAATTTTGTTTATAATGATATAGACAACAAAAAAACAAGCAACAAATATTGGTCTTCCCATTGAAAATTTTTCCAAAATTCTTGTTTATTCCGGTTTTTTGTTACAAATTTATATTTTTTTCAATAAATAAAAATTAAAAACATATACTTGAAAATAAAAATATATGTTTTTTTCATACCAATCTATACTTTAGTCATAGAAGAAACTACAATAAAAAAACAGCCTTTTAGAACTGACAGAAATACTTTTTTTTTGGAGTAAACATGTTACAGTGCAATATTCGCTCAAAATTAAATTGACCTGATAGCAACACTAGGCCCCCTGTAATTGGAGTCGAAAGGGTTAAGGAATTGGTTCTATGGGTCAAAATAAAGAGAAAATCAAGAATAACGTTTCTCCCCCAAAAACCCTGTTTTTCCAGATATCTGCTTTTTGTTTCTTTTACTAAATAATTCATGAACGGTTTGGCCGATTGAGTTCAAACTCGGCAAGAAGTTTAACCTTACAATGATATATTTTAATAAGCGATTAAAACTAATCATGCGTTTCAAAATGGCGGCTGTTTGAAAATTCCAACCTAATATTTAATTATATCAAATCCGTACGTTTTAACAATAAATGTCAAGACGTATAGCTCTTTTAATTCCCTATCGGTTGGTGTAACTGTCAAAACAATCCAGTGAGGGGTAGTAGTTAATTTATGTGTAATAATTGGTTTCTTAAACCTTACAGTAAATACAACAATATTGTGGGTACGTATGCTGTTATTATCTTTAACTTAACTACTATCCTTCATCCGATTGTTTTGACAGTTTACTTATAAAATTTATTTACGGTTAACCATTCGATATAGAATTAAAAGGGCTTCAAAAAAGATATCTGGAATTTTTTTGCAAAAATGTTAGTTTTTTGGGTAATTTAGGTTTAAAATTTTCAAAAAGCCGCCATTTGTTAACGCATTATTTAATTTAATCGCTTATTTTGTCTTAGAATAGATCATTGTTAGGTTAACAAAACGAATTTATTCGTGCCAAGTTTGAATTCAATCGGACAAACTGTTCTCTAGATATGAATTATTTTGTAAATAATACAAAACGGCGGACATGTGGAAAACGAAGTTTTTGGAAAAAATGTTCTGATTTTCTCTTTATTTTGATTCATACAATGATTTTCTGAAGTTTCACTCTTTACTTCCGGGACACTCTGTATATAGGCTATCTTTAGACTAATTAGATATTTATTTGGTATCTTAACAAAATATCCTTGTTGTCTAAGGCTATCTGTCGAGAAAGTGATAAGCGTTTAATGGCGCAGATTAGTGCAAGTGATTTTGTTTGTAGAAATTGAGATCAGCTTTACGAGTCGCAAACTTCTCACAAAATTCAACTATCTTATAGAAATATGTTTTAAATTAAATTATGTTGTAGAAATATTCATGTTGAGCTTGAATAAGTTTTGGACATTATGAATTTTAAATTGATGATTATCCCACGAACTAGTCCTTTCTATTTGTAAACTGCTTTTCTAGTTAATGTTTGTGAACATTTGATTAATTTAGCTTGCTTCTGCTAAAATGTATGTTTCCTTCTATAGTCAAAGAACTTGATCTCCTAAATCTACGCGCGTTTACAAAGCTACATGGAAATTCACATTCAATATTTAACAGTTAAGGGGCTCCGGAGCACCTAAATGTTTTTTGTTTTTGTTTTTGTTTTTGTTTTTTATTGCTTATTATTGCCCTTTTATTTAGCTTTAAAACAATCATAAATATATTATTATATCTCAACTCTAAGTGGGTAAAATATGTTTTTTGGTTCGTATGTCACATGAGAATAAGACAAATTTTGTATCATATTCTTAATAATTTGATATGATTTATCCAATTTGAAAATAATTAAAATTGCCGCCTATGGTTTGAATTTTCATTTTGGTAGGGATATTTAGCATTTTCTGCAGTGCCTAACCTGATTATATAGACTTTGATGATATTCTGCAGATGAGAACCCTACATATGGGGCTGGTATGTATTAAATATGTAAGTAAAACTTTAAACATGTTTTCCGAAAATCATATATTTTATTCACAAAAGGAACATTTGATCAAAATCTATCCAACATAATGTCTGAAATTTTCAGGGGTTGTTTTAATGGAGCGTACTACAGGTTTTAAAGAGAGCATTTTGTAATATAAGTGATCATTTCTAAAGTTATGACTGAGAAATATGGCAAAAACTGGTCAAAATTCTATTATTTTATAAAAATTATGACAAAATGTATTCAAATGCTTGTATTGCAAAACCATCATGTTAAATTTTGTATTTAAGTAGTACACACTGATAAAATTTTACTAATTTTGATCAAGTAGTTTCTGAGAAAATGTGCCTTAAATATTGTACTTTGAACATTGCCGAGATAGGTTGCTCCGGAGCCCCAAATAGGAAAGAATCGCCAAGAAATTTCTCAGAAAACGTATTTATAAAATGTAGCAGTGTCTTTTGGTATAGACCGCGTTTTCTTCTTTTGCTATGCTTTTTAACCATGACTAAAAAATGAAACAATGAATAATTCGATTAGGCAGCTAAATCGCTAACATAAGTTTAGCGAATTTCCAAAATTAAATTTATATGTTTTACGGTTTCAACTAACAATTTGGGAAAGTTGTCTACTCACAAAGACGCTGAATAGTAGGTTAATTTCCCAAATGGTTGGTTGAAACCCTAAAAATCATATAAACTTATTTTTTTTAAATTCGATCAACACACGTTAGCAGTTCAGCTGCTTGGTCGAATCATTTATCTCCTTTTCTGAACAACTTATCCTATTAGCTACTCTTCTCGAAACAAATATTATTATAATAATTCAATTTACTAAGTTCTAAGTAAGCTGTAGAGAACTACTGTCTGAATAAAGTGAGTCCGACTAAAACTTTTAACTATATGAATTCCTTTTAGAAATTAACTTTCTGCACATTATGAGGATTTAGCACAAACTTTAAAATGTGAAAATAAGTGGCAAATAAAACGTACAAAAAGTTTCTACGCGGATTACATCTCGTTCTTTGCGCTTGGACACAAATGGAATTAGTTGGAAAACCAGTTTACCAGTTATATTCAAAATTAGAGCACGTAATATGTAGTACTTTGGTCAACTTCGAATGTGTACAAAGAGAAAAGTATTCGTAAGTGTAACAGAAAATCTCAAGATATCTTTACCTTAACGAATCTAAATGTGTCTTTTGTTGTTATTATACATACAAAATACCTTGAGTATAAGCTTACGTTCTTTATTCTTACGATTTAGTTCATCAACTTGTTTTGAGTGGATTTAATGCTGGAGTTAATTATTCTAAGGTATGGAAAACAATTCTATTTTTTTAAGCCTTTGCGTAAATTTTTTTCTCAAACCAACGTTGGTGAACATTGATGACTAATTTATTCAATACCTGTTTTTTGCTACTCCATTAAAACATTCGTGTATTTTTAAATAACTGTATAAATGTATAGCTATTATGTTTTGAAAGTCAAAAATCTAAAGTTATTGTACATTAAGGCTCTGCTCCAGTGAAAGATAATGCAATTGGCGAGTCCAACGCTATACCCTATAGCGGTATCTAAACAGTGGAGTTTCTTGCAGCTGAGCCCTTTGACACTATCTAATTTAAACCATTTAATAAATCTTTCATTGCGTGGTGAACAGAAGAGCTGAATATACCGTCACATTTTGTACAAAGGCAGAAGTCACAATATTGTCTTGCTGCATTATTCTATATAACAATAAAACTCTCGTACGTAAGTTGTTGCTGAATTGTCGTGTTGTAGAAAAGAAATGAATTGATGTGACAATGGCAAGCAAAGGACTCACGCGAGACGCTCGTTTTGTTGTTTGCTCTTTACTTGTATTGGCGTAACAAATATGTTCACCAGTCATGCACAAAGTCAATGAGAAACAACACGACATCGCTATTACACCTGTTAGCTGTTGAAACGTTGCATTGGAAGACTTGGCTACACTTCGCACGGTGTTTCAGCTATGTGTGTGTGTGTTGGACAAATATAAAGATGAAAATAACTATTGCGAATAATGTTATTATTTAGAATCTCGTTATAGTGTAACATAAATAGCCTACTTATTTGTACTTGAGCCTATTTAAGACTTGTAGGCTACATATATTCGGGGTAGGTCTGAGGTCCGTGATGCTTTCATGTAATATATATTTGAATCCTTTTCTTTTGCACATGGAAATGTGACAGCTGCCGGTTTAAGTCAATCCGGAACCGGCGGTTCCATAGGTGGTGGATAACGGAAAGCCCTATTTATTTTATTCAATAGAGTAGGGATAGCCCCCCGAACCAAAACTGGTATTCGAAATAAAATTTGCGTGTTGATTTTTATTGATGGTATGTTTGTGAAAAAGCATACTAAGTAAAAACGAAACTTTAAATAGCTAATACAAGTATTAAGCTTATTTTTGTTATTGAAATGATTTGAATTAAAGGGATAACCAATAAATTATATACGCCTATATAAATGTAATAAAAAAACTTACCTAATATACTTACAATCTAAACCTAAACTTACAATACATTATATACAAACAGTATTTTTGCTCACACATTTACTAAAATTGTATTGCAACATTCATTGTACATATAATATCCATGCGAAGCGGTTAAAAAACCTGCGTCTGACCACTGGAGCGGCGTGCAAGCGCTCTCTTTGACGACGTCCCAAGAGCAAGCGATAAATTTAAACCAGTAATTATCCACATCATATTAACGCTAAAGATACATACTACAAGTTTTATTTGAAACATTTTTGTGTATTTTAAATAATTAAAAAAATATAGTTAATAAAGTAAATTTATATGCCTTGAGAAATCATTTTTTTGTGTTTGTTGTTTAATAGGTCCTTTAATATTAACTTTATCGAAAAATTTATAAGAACAAATTATGTTTAATATAGATCAAGGAACATATGTCCAAAAAATTAATTCGCTGCGATGAGTATTAACGAACTTGTAAGCAATCTTGTGAAGCTCTGCATTTGTAAACTTCAAAGGGGGGTGGAGGGGGAAGCACAAGGGGGAGAGGCGGGGACTTTTGAGAAAATAATGTCTCATAATGGTCTATCACATATAAAAAATTCAGCATTCCCCTAATTTGTTGCGACAAAAAACCTTTATTGACTGGGCTAAAAATTCTAATGGTTGTGTAACCCTATGCTTATTGGAATTGCCTTCCTGATTATGAATATACACACCTACAAAAAAAAAGAAGAAAAAAAAGCAGCACAAAATCTTATAGTAGTTTTTTTTTAAATTGTTTGAACTCAAACGATATGAATAATTTAAACATCAGGGTTTCCGTTTTTTTCTTCTTCATCAAATAAAACCAAACATTTACAACGATTAATTATTTGATTAAAACACTTTAACATTTAAATAGTTCGATTGCGCAATGGAACCGCCTGCGGAAGTTTCCAAAATTAAATTGATATGTTTTAGGGTTTCAACCAACAATTTATGAAATAGTTGTCAGCGTGTACGAAATATATTAGTATAATTTGATTGCTCCTAAGCCTCCAGATTCGTCGCACGTGCTACTTCGTTCACTCGCTGCGGAAACCTCACTTCGCTCGCAGAGTACAAACTCGGCCGTCAGCCTCGATTCAGAAGTGGATATGAACCGGGTACTTTGATGGTATTTTACGTTTTTATCGATGTTGGGGGAACCAAGCGACCTATAAGGTCGTGTAATAAACAAATTGTGCAGAATAATATCCTATATGTATTTTTTTTAGATAAAACCGTAATAAAGGTTTCATTCTAGTAGTACGAAAAATCTCAAAAAATTGTTTACGCTCAAAAAACTTGATTCCGGTTGTTGGGTTTTTTTTGGCTAACGAACTGGTCTGAAGGACTTACAAAACCAACTTGTGTACCAAATTTGAACAAATCGGCCGTTAAAAAGCGGATTCATAAAGATGTTAATGGCACCCCAAAACGTGTTCTGGGGACCATGATCTTTGCTCATTTACTACTCCCGGCTCTAGATCACACCATAAGGGTCACTGCGATAGCTCATTTTTCCTATGGAAATTCGGTAATAAACAAATTTTGACAATGAAATAGATAACATATATACAAAGACCAAATATACAATTTAAAGTATTTGTCAACTTTAGAAAAACTAAATTTTGTGCGTCACATTTGTTATTATTAAGTTTACAATAATATCATTTAACAAGATTCAAAACTATTTTCCTCACTGTTACTTTCAGAATCTATTTTTAGATGTAAAATATCCAATGATGTTCAAGTTCATAACTATGAAAGTCGCACGCAGATGCAGCCAAACTGAACTGCAAAGCGTATACATAAAGCAACAAGCATATGCAAAAAGTACAAAATAATATTTGACCATTTTTTTAAGCTTCTTCTCAAAGTTAGAGTTTTAAATAAAATTGATTGATGACAGTTTAGAGGCGTGGAGTTCTAACGATTTATCTTCCTAATTCGATATACTATTTTAAGATACTTAGGCTACTTTGGCTAGTAAGTTCCATGATTGGCGATGGGTGTTCCCCTTAAGAGAAGAAATGCACTTCAAACAATAAATAACTTGTAATTAATTAATGAAGCGTTTACCTCAAAACGAATTAATCCTTAAAAGTTCGTTCATTTTTAAAACTTTAAAAAATCCTATCGACTATTACGCACTTTTATATTGTATTCATTTACTATTTCTGCTCTCAAAATAGTTTTTTTTCAAACGATTCGTTCCACATATTTTTTATAGTTTACATTTGGTGTCACATTCTTTGTCACCTGACATTTACATTCATAAAAGCCAAATCCAGGACCGTAGGTGCTGATAAGAAAGGTTAAAAAACTTCGAAATTTTAGGGGGGGTTTGGGGGGTCAAAGTTACTAAAAAATACCACCGAACGGATTGGAATGAAATTTAGTATGTAGCTTCCTTTAGGGCTCTAGGTGCTCGCTAAGAAAGGGTTTCAAAAAATTCAAAATTTTAGGGGAGGTTTGGGTGGTCAAAGTTATTAAAAATCCCCATAAGAAATACATAGTGTAATTTATAATTATTGGTATAATATATTTTTTGTTAATATACATTTAACTTTGATTTGTGTATCCGCGCAAAGCCGGATCGGTCCAGCTAGTTTTCAAATATTTTCATTGACTTGATTCAAAATATGTCCACTGCGGTCATTACAAAAAACATTGGAATGATAATGTTTTTCTTTACCATGATTAGGAACATCCTGTTTGTAAAAATTGTAACAAAATTAACAGATGTAACATTTCATTTTCAATATTGACTAAAAAAATTTCAATTTGTCATTTAAAAAAAAGTAGAAAACACCTGCTTGAAATAACAATTCTTGGATGAAAAGGGATAAACTTTTCTGATTTAATTAACATAATTAATGTATGTAACAAGTTTTACTTCTCCAGACCAAAATATTAAAATAAAAATATTTAAAACGCACAGAAAAATGTAAACAATGTGATAACCGTATGCTTCTGTAGTCTAAGGACTTAATTTAAAATACCTAGTAGTAAATAACTCTTTAGACAGTATTTAGATTTTTGTCCTTTGAAAGATGCACTGTACACGTTATCTTTAAATTCAACTTCATGAATACAGATTCAGGCATTAAACGTTCATGCACATCCTAGTTTTACCATAAAGCTCTGGCTGCGGTGCAGTAAAAATGTTTAATCGCCCATTTAACGTTGTTTAAGGGCTACAAAATTAGCTAGCAAACTCCTTTAACGTTAACATAATCTCTCGTAAAATGGGAATCTGTAATAATACTTCCTTATAACTTAAGAATCACCTGATCCGATTTTCATTAAAATAATGTTTTCCTGTAGTTTCATCTGGGATGGTTTAGTTTAAGTTTGATAAAAATCTGTACATACCTTCCAACGTTAAACTAGATATGCCTACGAGTGGTGCTCAAAAACAGAATTCTCATATTTGGTCATTTTCTGTGTCAAAGTTGGATACGAAGTTTTACTAAAATCTG
Source organism: Philaenus spumarius (assembly GCA_018207615.1). Lineage (NCBI taxonomy): Eukaryota > Metazoa > Arthropoda > Insecta > Hemiptera > Aphrophoridae > Philaenus > Philaenus spumarius. The sequence goes on from JAGFPH010001137.1 coordinate 173,706, forward strand.
TACCGTACTTCTCGAGTTTTTGCACGGCTACAAAATCCAGGATTTATATACAATTTTACATTGTATCGTACATTTTCTGTGATAACTTATTTTTCTTCTAGTGTGGATTAGGAAACGCTAATTGGATCAGAAATTGTGTTGATACATTGTATGAATGTTTCAGTACATCTCGAATGATGACTTTACACTGCTGAAATGCGAAAGATTAATATTTTTTATATAATTTACGAAATTATATACATTTTGTGAGTTGGTTCAAAAGTATTTGTCTAAGAATATCAATTACATTGGTAGGCCTATATATTTTTAAATGTGACTTATGACCGTCATACAGAGACACACGTATTGAGATGCAGGTGCGTATTGAGATGTAACATAAATATAGAAATATGCGCACACATATGACAAATAAACGGTACCAGGAACTGGCACATACTTTCTCACAAATACATTTAATTTACTAAACAGATTCACTGTGACTTGTAGGGTGGGGTAGGAGAGTTTTTTCATTAAAGTTGGAGATTAACTAATAAATATTATTATTATTATTATTATTATCTAGAGAGAAAACTATTCGATTGATTTCGAAATAATTTGCACCAAACACGTCAATTAGGTCTTCATAGATGCACGTAAAATGGTTTTGAAAATTTTTTTTAAACAACCCGCTTTATGGCCAAAAATCCCCAAAAACAGTTATTATTATTATTATTAGCTAAACGAGAATTTTTAGAAAGATGCAGGTTTCTGTATATGGTAGGGCACATTAAAGGCTACAAATAAGCCAAATTTTATCAAAATCGTTAGAGCCGTTTTTTAATAATAAAAACGTAATAACTGATTTTTGGGGGTTTTTTGGCCAAAAAGGGGGTTGTTTTTCAAAATTGTTCAAAACCCTTTTTCGTGCAACTATACAGGCGTACTGGACATGTCTGGTGCAAATTTGGTTGAAATCGATCGAATAGTTTTCTCTCTAGCTTTGTATACTTTTATTAAAGTAGGCGATTAACTAATAAATATTATTATTATTAGTTAGAGAGAAAACTATTCGATCGATTTCGAACAAATTTGCACTACACACGTCAATTAGGCCTGTATAGATGCACGAAAAAAGGTTTTGAAAATTTTTGAAAAACAACCCTCTTTATGGCCAAAAAACCCCCCAAAATCAGTTATTATTATTATTATTAGCTAAACGAGAATTTTTAGAAAGATGCTGTTTTTTGCATATAGTAGGGTACATTAAAGACTACAAATAAGCCAAATTTTATCAAAATCGTTAGAGCCGTTTTTTTTATAAAAAAATAATAACTGATTTTTTAGGGGTTTTTTTGCCATAAAGGCGGTTGTTTTTCAAAAAATTTCAAACCCGTTTTTCGTGCATCTATACAGGCCTACTTGACATGTCTGGTGCAAATTTGTTTGAAATCGATCGAATAGTTTTCGCTCTAGCTTTGTATTAATACATACAGACATACATACAGACATACATTCAGACAGACATTTTGTACGAACCACTTTTTTTGGACTAAGGGGGTCCCAAAACGGATATTTCCACAAAAATCTCAACATCGATTTTTTTGCGATCACTATACTTTCTCTATAGTATAGTATAGTATAGTGAGAAAGTAAAATTCATTCTCGTTGCTCCTGAGCTAATGTTTAATCACTTTAAAAAAAGGGTATTTTCGTCCCAATTAATTAATGACGATTCAGGTAGTTTGTTTACTAATTTTAGAGCAATGTGAATACAGAAATTAGTATACAGAGATTTTTTTTTTGTGATTGGTACAGGAAAATTACTTTCATTTTTTTAAACTCACAATACACAACGGGATTTTCTAAAGAAATTGTAAGAGTTTCGTTGTCTCAACGCTAAAATCTCTAGCTTTGTAAGGCACTTTGCCCAACAAGACAGTCTATAATCTAATCAAACGGAGTGGAGTGTCCTTTCCATTCGGCACCTGGAGAACCAAAATCAGTCTCCGTAAACTCATAGCTAATTTATTGTTAGCTGTGAATCATTTAAAATAAACATTTTATAATTAAAAAATCGGACCAATAGTGTCCTCATACACTACAGACAGACTGACAGACAGACACCACTCTAAAAACACTTTTTTGGGTTCAGGGAGCACCAAAACAAAAAATTCCACTAAAAATATGTTTGGGTTCAGGGAGCACCAACACAGATAATTGCACTAAACAATTTTTGGGGGTTCTGGGAGCACCAAAACAGATAATTCAATTGAAAATTCAAATTCGAACATTTTTACGAAAACAATACTTTCTCCATATACTACGTATAGGGTGGAGAAAGTAAAAATGAAATTAGCTTCAAAATAAATTACCTAATTTTAACTGCATACTCCGTTTTTAAATGTAGACATAAAGTTGGTCCAAAAGGTGTCGCGTGAGGCAATCTAAATTAAATTTCAGCACTATTACTTGCGGTGTGTTACTGTCTTTGTTAAACAATCTACGAGGACGCACCACTCCCACAGTTCATCCAACAAAATATGATCAACTGATCGAACGCTTTTACAATGTCCCAAAATAAACCGCTAACATTTCTTCGGTAAAACCGTTCATTAATACAATTTTTAGATAGGTTATACTTGTCGCGATACGTTACAGAAAAACTGACATGCCTTGGTGTTACTTCAGAGACCGTATTTATTGATGGGAATTTAATACGATTACCTCAAACTTGTTTATGGAAAGAAAATGAATTTTCCTGTCTAGGGTGTTTTGCCTTTTGGCTGTAACAATATAATTTATCGATGTACATTCATCAACTGTTAAACTGACTGAGATAACTGTACCGCGCTATCTATTATGTGTTGGACATAGATTTTTGTTTTCGTGCGAGTCTAATTCGATTGTTCATATTTTTTTGTAGTGAAACATCTATTGGCAGATCTTGGGGGTAAACCGACTCGTATGCCGTGACGGC
>JAGFPH010001137.1:183610-200086 GCA_018207615.1 Philaenus spumarius
ATAACATTGTTTTCCATTTCCATATGTCCAAAAACGCTCCGTTATAAATATGTCGGTTATTTTGTATTTTTCTCATAGAATATTAACTTTAAATATTATAAAGTCAAAATTTGTTGTGTACATTTTTTATAGTGCATTTTATCAGTATTTCCAGAATAATATTTGAAGTTGTCGTTCTTGATACTGAACTAAAACCATTAAATTTTGTTAAAACTTTTTCTCTTGGAGCAACTGTGTAATTTTTATTTCTCTACGGCCATCATTTTGTAAATGGATATCAGACTCATTTCTTTAAAATCGTGATAATTAAACAATATTTTGTTTCAAGAAAAATATTCGGTGTTATTTTTTGAAAATACTAAAAAATACCTGTAGACTGATAAGCATTTTTTACATCATGTTGTAGGAACTTTTTATTGTAAGTCCTAAAAGCTTTTAGAAGTATGCAAATATGAATATGAGTGGAATGTAAGTGCTGCTGGATTCAACAATTTTATCAAGCCTTAATTCAGATTTTTTCCTCTTGCGAAACAAATGTGTGTTTATCATACTGCACTATAAATTGTAGTCATTCACTACTTGCTTAAAAAGTCAGCTGATTCAATAACCAGCTGGCTTCTTTTTGGTACTAGAACCTAAAAGTATTTTATTGTACTAGGACCAAAAAGTATTGTACGTAAACAATGCATTGCGGTGGGCTACTTTAAAATTACAACAGCTGTAACTTCAAAAGGTTTAGCTGTTTGTCAACTGATAGCAGCACTGTCGCGCATAGGTTAAATTGCGTTTAAAATCTGAAGTAACATAATCAACATAATGTGTCCGTGTGATTCTAGTGCAGTATGATAAAAAGTATCGTTCATAACTTGTACATGAAGTGCTTTTTGGTGCTTGACGCTTCGCACATAAAACCACGATCTCGCACCAAAAACATCCACTTTAGGTATTACTAGTAATGACATAACTCGTTTATTACATTAATATTTCTGCTGAATTTAATTTCTCTAGATATAGAGTAATCAATATGGTCTTGTATTATTCTTAAAAGTTATAAATTACTATTATTTTTTATCACATAAATAACTTCCAATATAAACTATTTCTATATTTATACTTGATTATTTCACAATTGTGCAGTTTCGTTGAAATACGAAGATCCAATGCGGACTCAAAAGGATTACATTTGAGTTAATTAAAGCATAATTAATTGATCAAATGTCTGTTATAGTTTTATAACACGTAAACTGAAATGGTTATAACTATATATGCTAGGGTCTATACAATTGTCTACCAAATATATTTTGTTTTATGAATTATATTTGTCGACATGTTTCAGTGATCCTCCATCGTCAGTTAGAGTAGGTCTTGGTAGGTATAGTTTATATACATAGCCACCTTATATTCACATTATGGTGCATTATTAGTTTTCCTTTAGCATGTTCCAATTTTTTAAATTTTGCTTCTGATTTATTCGTTGATTGTATTTTCTCCTTTATCTTTCGTTTAAAATAATATTTCAACGATTTAAAGATTCCTACTCGAACGCCAAGTAACCAAAGTTATTAAAAGTTGAGGTTTTCCGAAACTAGTCGACAAATATTGTTCAATTTACTCGGATTAGCAGAAGATTGTATTCAGCTTCAAACTATTTAACAATATAAAAAACTTTATTATTTTAACATTTTTGTATTTCAACTCAGTTTATTTAATTATTGTGAATATAAATTGGAAGCTATTTAATAATTACATTGTTTTATTTGTTTAACATAATAAATATAAATACATTCATAAATAAATGTAGACGCAATTGGTAACAAATTTATTTTTAAACTGGCTATTACCTTTAGTGTTTACTTGCTATTACAACATTAATGGATTAAATACAATGTTAGTAAAGATCTACTCTAAGATGAGAGGTAACAGGGTGTCCAGCAAAAGGGAAATATCAGGGAGTTTTTGCTAAAGTTACATGAAGAAGAAGCAACTTGAAAATTCGGTAAACAGATTTAACATAACTTTAGTTTCTTCGTACTGAAGTTTTTAGAATTTAAATATGTGTTTTGTTGTTCCAATTGGAGTAACAGTTACTTTCCCTTCGTGTAAGTTACCATCAACTTACTGGGTTTAGATTTAGAGCCCTCCGATGATGGTAACTTGGTTACCGAAATGTACATCAGGGAACTAGAATAACTATTTTAATAAATGTGTTTCAGTTTATTTGTGTAGTTTTACTAACCGAACTTGTGGTTGGGGCTTCAGTGTTTCTAATTGTTTAAATTCACCACAGTACTCATTGAACATCTAATAATCTTAAGGTCTAAACACGTGAATTTGTAAGGAAAACTTTATAAAGTTAAAAGAATTTGGTGGTCAAAGGATTGCCGGACACCTTGTACAATGATAATTCTTATTACTGCCTTGTATTTCTTACAATGCACTATTTGTTTACTCCAAATAAATAATTGTCGTCTTTCTACAAAAACGATCTTTTGATTTTACTCTATCCCCGACCCGTCGCACTCTCTGACTTTTTCTGTCCGGGCTCATCAAGTACTTCGAACGTTTCAAATTCCATATCCTGCGCCCTACTGACGGCTTCGGGATTACAGTGCCATTGCTTTTTAGTTTCAGTCAACGTTATTTCCGACCAAGTCTGCAGAGGTTCGTGAGTCGGATATCGATCCGCCTCTACCGCGTCATCGCTTTCCTCTTCTTCCGTGATGGTTTTATTGTCTTCCGTCGTCTCTTCGTTTAAACTGTCTTCATTGCTTTCGGAAATCTCTTCAGAGATACTTTTACCGATAAACGTCTCGTGATGACTGCTCCGCAAGTTGGAATAATCGTTGTCTTCTGTTCCCGCAATCTCTAGACGACTTCCGCAACTGTTGCTCTTGACTAATCTGAATTTCACGCCTAAATATTCGTCCTTACGCGTGTCCGTAGCGCGGCGTATCTCGTCCATAATGGTCATCGTCATCGGGCTTCTGATGGGTCCGTCGCTGTGAGCAATCATTTTACCACCGTAGTACGTCACGCTAGTGCCGCACGCTCTGATTTTCTGCAAAACCTCCGGAGAAATCGGATGTCTTTCTCTGTCCTGATCGTCTGGGTACTGGTAATCTTCTTCGTCGCTGCTGAAACTCTCTAAACCGTTGCTGGATTCTTCGTGGTGCAGCTCCAAATCGTGTTCATAGCTAAGGTCACTACTAACGCCCGAAGACAAACTTCCAGTGTCCGTCCATCTCCGTTGACTAGCCAAACGTTGTCTCATATCTTCTCTCGCGACGTCCACGATAAATCGTCCGTGCTTTTTCCTGTCCACTCTTTGCACGGATTGTGCCACTACTCTAACTTCAGGGGTTACGCGCATTCTGGGATTAATGGTGTTGTATTTCACTATCGGTCTAGGTATTTCCGTCTGGGATTTTGACGTCAAAACGCGTTGGAATACTTCTCTAGCGTGTTTCACTTTTTCCGGATCGGGTAATTCAGAATCAACCAATTCTCTGTTCGTTTTTATTGGATGATAAAAAGCGTTCCTGTTTTGTAGTAATTTTTGCGACTTTGTCGATCGTGGTAACGTGTTACACACTGCGTGATCTTTATGGTCTTCTTGTGATTTTATCGTTGCTCCTGTGATCCTGCAAGTCCCTTGATTACGTTGGTTGAACTCTTCAAACGATCTATCTTCTCTAAGCGGTTCTATTATGACGACATTGTTATTAACTAATAGTTCTTGGAGGCCTAGACGGTTGTCGTGCAAGTAATGTCTGAGTCCATCAAAGGCGTCTGATTTTGATTCTTTTCTCGCGTTATCTTCAATAGCATCAAACGCATTCTTAAGACTGCTGACGTAACTGTTTTTCACGAAATCTTCACTGGGCGGAGTGATATCGGAATCATCGTCAAGGATGTTCGACTCCACGCTGTCTTTACGTGAGCCATACCTGAACGTACCATCAGGACCTGTCGTTATCTTCAATTTATTAGGACCGGAAAGAGTATTGTTCAGCGTGTTCTTGAAGTCTACTTCGTCGCTATCGTTTATATTAGTCATACTTCGAGATTTCAGAACAACTTTTGTTGATGATGTGTTTTTATCAGGTTCGTATGAAAATTCCTCTTCCAGAAAAGTATCAGCCCCTTCGGGTTTATCATAACCGTAATAATTTGGTGTCTTCTTCGTACTATCCTGTTCTTCATTGGTTTTCTCGCACGTTGCTCTTCTGTCGCGAATTTCCTTCATTAACGCTAATCTCAAATCTATTTTTGTTTCTTTTTCGTCATTTTTGTGCTCAACATGTTTAGTGTCACTACTTTCTACTACTACCTTTGTTATATTTTCTGTTTGATTTTCTTTGCTCTTTTCTTGCTGTTCTTCTTCTACTTTCTGATTGTCGTCGTTTTGTTTTACATCGCACGTCACGTGCGCTTTAAATTTCATCGTAATACACTCATCGTCGTCGTGTTTATCTCCATCCTTCACGCCCGATGCTAGAAGATTCCCCATAGAGTCTTTGTGATCCTTCGTTGCCTCTTCGTCCTGATTCACTTGTCCTGTATCCTTAAGGAAAGGTTCCGAATCATCAGGAAACAGCTGATGCAGACTGCGACGGTAACTCTCTCCGAATGGTTTGGTTGTTTCCCCGTAGATGTCGTACTTACTCGGACTTCTGACGTAGTAATCTCGGTCTGGCGTATTGGGTTGTTCTAGTTCCACTTTTGCCTGTAACAAAACAATGTATGTAATAACTAATTCGGTCAAGGAAAAGGAATAAAACACTGATGATAGTGGTAATATGTAGAGGCTTGATACTTATGTTAGTGAGTTAGTCGAATTACATTTTTTTAAATAATTTAACATTCTTGGGAGGTATAGCAATTAATCTTTATATTTCATAAATACCTTTACTTCTGGTTACTACTCGCAGTCCTGATTATTTTTTCGTCAGATGACGACCGTTTCGCCTATTTATCAGGTATTATCAAAATAAACAGGACTGCGAGCAGTAACCAGAAATAAAGGTATTTATGAAATATAATATACCCGATCCAGTAAGGCAAACAAAAGTAATTATAATTAATCTTTTTTAAACTAAACTGTAATTATATTTTCAAATTGTTACTGACAACATTAACTATTTTTTGGAGCTTATTCGTATTTTGTAGACTTTTGTTCTTGGGTACTCTTTTAAAATATTAGCTTCTTAACATATTGAAATTGTATATTTTATAAGCATAAAAAATACGAAAAATCTATTGACACATATATTTTCTTATTAAAATAACTTATGGCACTTTAACATTATAATATAAAGTAATTTGTTACAAATGTTAGTCAGTAAAAATATAAAAATAAATCTAGCACATATATTTATTCTTTCTTTAAATGATTTGCTAAAAATAGAACTTGAAACTGTTCATAGGTATAGTGCAACAATTAACAGCAAAGTAAAAATATGTGCATAAAAGTCTGGAAACGTTTTGATTTCTTGACTTTTAACAAATGTAGAAAAATGTCTGACGCATTTTAAACGCATGTCTATTTTATTTAAATTACTAGTTTTAAAATTGTAATATTTTCAGCCATTTTTCCAATATGGCGGCAATATTAAACATTTCTGAAGGAAACCTCTATTTTCTATTATATTTTCGAATTTTGTATGTAGATTTAAGACTTTTTGATTATTTTTTTTATAAACGGTTTGTTTAAATTGGACTTAAAAATTTGATTTTAAGATTTTTGAAAGCTCTAGTTACTTGAGAGTAGGAGAAAACAATAATACCCATTTATTGTGTGCTTGAAGCTTACACAATAGAAGGTAGGCCTACACATGCGATAAAAATATCTTACGTATATAATCTTACTTTAAACTTTTTTGCATAAAAATTTCAATTTCATTTTTTCTATTTCGAGTCATTCTCAAGCAGTGGGTATAAGAACAGATAGGCTTTATAGATCTGTATCCACTTCTAACTCATATTACGTTTCACAGATGATTTTCCGTAATATTCCAGAAAACCTGAGACATTTTCAAAATTATGCAGTTAAGGCCTATAAAAAGCAAGTTTCTTTATGGTTAAGGGAGGTAGGGAGGGATTATTGTGAGTCCGTCATTTTTTCGGAGTACGTATAAAGTTATGTTTAGCCTATATAACGCTCTTTTTATCTTTTCATTTTTTATCTCGAGTTCTATTCTGATTCTTTGTAGGGCAATTTTTGGTGTAGGCACAGGAGTGACGTTATTCTGGTGATGATCTATTTATGATTTCTTGTACTTTTTAAAATTGTATTTTTCTTCTTTTTTTATCTTCTCTCTTTTTCCATAATTTTTATTGTGAAGTTATGTTGTACACGACTCGTGTCCACGCACGGACCTCGTGCCTATGTGGGCACTAAATCCATAGACAATAATTTGTAAATTGTTTGTAATTTTATGTATGGAATAAACAAATAAAATAAATAATAATAATAATTCAGCATAGCCTTAAACGCTTGGTGATCCTATTTCTGAAGATGTACCTGGACGATTTTGTTACAGTTGGTTTTGTGTCCAAAAAAATATTGGCATTATTATCAAAAAATTATGAAATATCATAAGGGTACTTTTTTGTTTCTGGTTAAGACCTGATAAATACCTATTTCTGTAGATCTACCTGGCCGATTTTCGTGAGGTCTGTTTTATGTTGTCATTATTATCAAAAATTTAAGAAACATCATTTTTATTTCATCGGCTTATTTATAAGGGCACTTTTTTGTTTTAGGTTAAAGTAATATTGGTACCTAATTTCTGGAGATCCACCGTTCCGATTTTCGTGCGGTTTGTTTCATGTGAAAGAAAATGTCATTATTATTTAAAAAGTTGTATAATTTTTATTTCATCAGTATATTTATAAAGACACTTTTGGGCTTTTTGGTTTTACTTAAAACACTACTGATACCAATTTTTTTTAGATCTATATGGCCGATTTACGTTTGTTTTATTTTAAATGAAAGCAAATGTTGTTATTATCATCAAAAATTATGAAATGTAATTTTTCTTTCATTGTTATATTCACAAGGCACTTTTTGGGGTTTTAGCTTACAACCCTATTGATATCTTTTCTGGATACTCTTTTTGCCCTATAATTTTGTTTAAACCATTTGAAACAGTTGACCTGAGGAGGCTGTTTTGATAGTACTTCAATCATATGTTTTCAGATTATCGGCAAAAAAACTAAAAAATAAGGATTATGGGCAAAGTATTTCGTGAATATTTACAAGATTTAACAAAATTTTGATCAGAAAGGAAATTGTGTATACTAAGGAAGTAATGAATGTGTTGTTATTTGATTTAATTTTAGTCACTCTTGCAGTAAGGGTTGGTCTTATAAAACAAATTATGTACTATCCAGGCTAAAAGGTTTACACTAACTTTGAAAGGGTTTAATCTGTGCCCACAGAGGGAGTTAAGCATTTTTTATTTTCAACACCTAATTTTCCACCCTTTACGCAATCATGGGTTGCAATCATACACAAAAATGTTTAATATGTAGAACATTTACAACAATTATAAACAGGGACTATATTACACCTACTAAGGGAGTAATGCATTTATTGTTATACGACTTCATTTCGGTTACCGTTTGTAGAGTTGGTCGAATAAAAAATGTTTCATACACTAATATGAGGTAATTTTTATAAGGTTTGTAAAAGATTTTAAGGGATTTTTGTCGAGTTTATTAAATATGCAGTTCTGAAACTATTTTCGTTCGATGGTTCATATAGATAAACAAATCTATTTCGTTTTTATTTTATGTTTTCACTGTGGGAATCATTAGCTATAATTTGACACCTTATTTTAAAATTTTGAGGTTACAGAAAAAAAACTTCGAGGTTATGTGAGTAAGTTTTCGCGTATTATCTTCATTTGTTATTTGATCTCACGATATAGCTTATTATAAGTACTGCATATTAGTACTAAAACTCATGTAGTAATAAACTCATGTCCGGATCAAATATTGGCTTGTATTGCAGTAAAGAATATAACAGCGAAAATAGAAGGGGCGAGATAGGCAATACGGTAGCATTATTTATATCCCCTAATTTTGTAGTATAAACCTCTTGTGAATAAAAACTAAACAGAGTCAAGCTTAGTAAAAACCAAGCAAACTCGTTATGCTATAATCACTCCTAGATGGTGCTGATAGAAGTATATTTACTTGCACATGTAATACTTGTAAAGATAGTAAAGTAACTAAAGTGTTGTTAATTTATACAAGCCTTAGCCGAGTGGATAGCGTGGTGTCATCCTTATCAGAAGATACCGGGTTTCAATCTCGATTTGAGGGTAGGAAGTAAAGCAATCGGTGGTTGACTCGCTTCTAAAACTGATGGGATATGACTAGTTACCTGGTTTCCGGCTTTTGTTGTTTCGCATACTTTTAATGAGATATTTATGTATATATTTTTTTAACCAAAATTTGTTTTTTCAAACAAACTGCTTTCCACTGAAATTACAATCAGTATGTACATTGCAATGAGGATCATTATTGACACAAGGGAAATCGCGGTTATGGTCTTTTTTCTTTCGTAGCGTTTCCTGAAAACAAGGGTTTTCCTACAACGGTACACTTTTCCCAGTAACCGTAAGAGAACCTAATGATTCTTTTTTTTAAGAGAAGGAAAGGGCTTGTAGTAGATGAATGTGGAGAAGATTTTTACAGTTCAAGTGCATTTTAAATACAATGTTTGAATAATACACAAAGTTTTTAGTTTTTGACTGTTTCCCAAGAATGTTTTGTTTCAATTTAATGTACCTTTATTCCAGGAACTATTAAAGATATCCTAATGAAATATTTACATAAGGTATGTTACTATGTTCTGAAACTACAGCAAACCACGTTTTTAATTTAAATTTAAAATAACATATACAAAATCAAAGTTACGTTTATTTTTTTGAAATGTTTTAATGCATGATAAAACATCATAATTATATTATTTTCCGTAAATTTATTACAGTAGCTTGACAGGAAAAACAACTACCACCGCATAGAATGTCAGCTCTCTATCTCTAGCTGAGAAAAAAATACCTAAATTTGATGAATTTAACGCAGGATCGTTCAAATCCCCTTAAACAAATTTAAATGGCCGCTATTTTAAAATCGGTAAACTCAATGTGTTGATATTTTTCGTAAATTGGGACTTTAAAATACTAAGTAGTATGGAAAATTAGGCATATTTATGCATATCTAAAGAAAGAGCTTTAAGGGTTTGAAACAATTTTTAAATCACTCTGCCTACATTGAATTATTGTACCACCTTCTATAGCTCAGACTGTCTTGAAATGAAAGACTGCAATATTAAACTGTACAGGAGTTATCTAAACAGTTGTATATCTATAAATCAAAGTTGTTCTCGTAGTAAAAAATCTACAGTTCAGAATCAGAAATAAATGCACATATTATATTAAAAGCATTTCATAAACTATATTTTCTACCTGGCAAAGTTTGTACTAACAATTTAACGAAATCCACTACCGGTTAGAATTCCACAAGTAAAACAGTACAACCAAAATCACAACACTATTTTAAACCCTCACTGGATGATGCCATTAGGCTCAGTGTGATGACAAGCCGGATAGACGACTAATTAGGCCTAATTACTGGAATAGTTTAGTGTGCACTGATATCACCTTTAGACTAACATTAAGTCATTCGTTTAGGGTCTATTCACTATCTTATCGCCTGTGGATAGTGTTGATTACAGTTGTGTATATTTGGGCTGCTCAGTTTCTACTAATATTGTAAACAATATAAGTTTACCTAATCCCATGTGTTAAACTGTACTATCCCAGGACCCGTCATAGTTCCCAGGGAAAGGAAAATATATTATTAATTATAGTCAGGTATTTTTCTTTAAAGAGATTAGCACTAAAATATGATTTAAATGTTTTGTGCCGTTTGATTTTACATACACTTATTTTACTTTTTTTACACGAGTTCAAGCATGAGCTGCTGGGTCACTACTTGGTGCGGGCTCTAGGAGTGTTATAGGTCTTTGTGTATTCACTGACGGTGTAAAGGTACAGACTCAATGGCTGATTTCACACTTGGCGACACGACACCACTCGGCACCGACACGATATCGACCCGATACAGCAATAATACCGATATTGTCACGATATCGGCAGACGTCTTTCACATTCACCGACTCGACGCCGATACCGACACGACCAATTGTACAAGCTATCATGTAGATTGACCCAAAAAATACGTAGGACAAACAAGGATGTTCAAAAAAAGTTTAAGGAACATAATCCGTCTGCCAACAAATTACATAGTTAATAAAAAAAAGTAAATGTGCTGTCGTGGGACCCCCGTCAGGAACGAAGTTTATCAAGCCTTTTCTTCAATTCTTTTACCAACCTTAAAGGCAACAAACACACACAATTTTAATCTTTCAATTGCCGTTTATTATTATATTGTTTTTTATACAAATATTTGCTGTTTCCATACGTTTAATGTAATTATAATAAAGGTGTAGAATTAATTATAACATCAAAGCTAAGAGGGTAAACACAGTTAAATGTCCATTAATTGTAAATACATTCAATAAACATAAAATGTTGGTTCACTGTCTAAGCCTAACCTAAAATTATTGTGTGTTTGTTTAATTTATTTTACCTATCTTAACGGCAAAATATATATACAATGATTTTAGGTTAGGCCTAGACTTAAAATTACTTTTTAGGCCTAACCTTGCAAAAATACTGATAAAATTTATTTTATAAAGCCTATAAAAATTATTTTCCGATATCTTTATTCGGTGAAAAAATGTTTGTTCATGTCTTCAGTAAAAAAACAAACAGGGCTTACTTTCTACAAGTTCAATTAATGTCACAACTTCATATTTAAAATGAGACATATTTATTATTTATCTAACAGAAAAAAATATTTAACGAGGCCAAATTATTATTGATTGATTACCATAGCAACAAGTAAACAAACTGAGACGATATCGTACCGATAAAGAAGGGAGACCTGCAGCTCGCCGACATGTCGGCGCCTGCAACGACACGACACCGATATGTCGGTGAGTGTGAAAGTTACTCTTAAGTTTAAGTTAATTTTCATGACTGACAACATCGTGCCTATATCGCGTCGGTGCCGTGTCGGTGTCTTATCGGTAAGTGTGAAATCAGCCAATGATGTGTGGGTTAATATTTCAATTGAACAGCCAAATTAGCTTCCCAATTTTAAAAGTTTTCTTGGGGAGGTCAAAAATATCCTGGACTCCTTTTGCCGAAGGATGGGAGGGTGGTACTCCTTAACACGTTCACTGCTACGCAAATTTCGTATTTCCTATGATACGAGCTGAATTTTTTTTTTTTTTTAATATTTATAGTCTAAATGAGTAGAAATTACTTTATTTTTTATTTTTGAAACTTTCTACGTATTAATCAGTAATATTTTAAAGCGGACGCACATGTACGTCCATAGCACATAGGCCTAAAATTGGCGTGCGAAGCACGCAATGCATTGCGTATTGAAAATACTCCCAGTATGGGGTTTTGCGTGCATTCAAACTACTCCCAATACGAAGGGTTGGCGTGCACGTTTTTAGAATATACATTTTTTAAAGCTTTTTCGTACTAGAATGAAACTTTTTGGGGTTTTACCTGAAAAATAAATATAAGGGATTATGCTCCACATTTTACTTTTTTACACGACATTACAGCCCAACTGGTTTCCCAAAAATCGATTACAACGTTAAATACCATAAAAATACCCTGTTCAATACACGTGGGGATTTTACAGCAGGGGCAGCTTCTGATTCGAGGTCGCAAGGGCGAGGCCCAAACTCTCAAAGGGAGTTCTTCCTCTGCGTACGGAACGAAGCAATGCGTGAGTCAAACTCCCCCCCCCCCCCGAAATCCCGAAATTTAGTAATAAAAGTTAATACTAGATTTAAAAAGTGCAAGTTAAATTATAAAATAGACAACACTACATAGGATCCAGCAACATATTTTACATCATTGTGCATTGCATGCATACTGACATTTAGATTAACTTGATTAAACTACAACGTACAATACACATGGATACAGTAGGTTACAGCCTTACTCTCTTGTGAGCTTGATCTGATCTATTAAATAAGAAAACTATGAAGGTTCAATAAAAATACTTAAACAAAACACGCAATGCATTGTGTATTGAAAATACTCCCAATAATGGGATTGGCGTGTGAAGCAAGGTTTTGTATTGTTTTATATTACTATTTATCGTTTAAAACCTCACTAAAATGGTAGCCCGATACCACTGACAAACCTAGTTATGTTATGTAAATCTGCTCGACATTCCATCAACATTTACGATAACGAGAACGATATCAGATACTGAAGTGACAGTAATTGAGTGTTACTGCGCAATCGCAGAAACAGCCTGACAAATAACACCTATATATCAACCAAAAACAATCGTATTTCAAGACTAACGTAGAAGGTATAGCGGTAATATCACAGATCAATGGTAGAAAGCCGATCTGTTCTTCACTCATATGGTTTTATACTAAGGTAGATTGGAAAATAAATTAATTTATCAAAACGTTTGTACAAAGTGAGATCTGCTAGAAAGTATTCTACAGCAGGCATTTTAACGAATTCCACAGGAAAAATGAGCTATTGCAGTGACTATTATGGTGAGACCTAAGGTCGGGAGTAGTAAATGAGCACCGATCATGGTCCCCAGAAAACGTATTGGGATGTCATTAAAAATTGCATACGGGGCGTAGAAAAAGTCTGGGACTGGTTTAGTATTTCGTATATAATCACAATTTGAAGGTAGATGTGATTGAGGAACCTACGCTATGTAAAAATACTATTTTATTAAGATTTCAAAAAAATTATCCGCCATTTTGAATGTAACTTTGATTTTTTTAAATGGGAAGGTGGTCATGTGATACATTATTTCGATTTAGATTTTCAAGAGAAAACCATCGGTGAAATTTGCACATCCATATCTTAAACCGATTAAAAATGACGGCCATAAAACGAAGAAATCGTGTTTTCCGATTTTGTTCCATTTTGCCGTATTATTTAAAAATATATATATTTATTATTCTTGTTTTTGGATTCAGAATTACATAAGCGTTCAAACGATATGCCACAAACTGTATTTGGTTGAACCACTCGAAATAAATTTTGAAAAAATCAAACTGGATGTAACTCAAAAATTTTAAATACTCCCAAATATCGTTGTTTTGCATATCGTTTGAAAGCTTACTTAATTATAAATCCAAAAAGAATAACAATTAGTATGTAAACCAAATAAAGTACAGCAAAATGGGGCAAAATCGGGAAAAAAAAAGTTCGTTGTATTTTGGCCGCCATTTTTAATCGGTTAACGATATGGATGTGCAAATTTCACCGTAGGTTTTCTCTTGCAATTCTACATCGAAATGGTGTATCACATGGCCACCTTCCCATTTGAAAAAAATCAAAGTTACATTCAAAATGGCGGATCCAAGATGGCGGATAATTTTTTTGAAATCTTAATAAAATAATATTTTTACATAGAGTAGGTTCCTCAATCACATCTACCTTCAAATTTTGTTTATTATGATTTGAACCAAATTTGGTACACACTTTGGTTGTCTAAGACGCTCGGACGAGTTGTTTTTTGACCTGAAGTAACTATTCTTTGGAGATTTTTCGTACTGAGATGATTTTTTTATGGTTTTATCTAAAAAGAAAAAACTGTAGGATATTATTTCGCACATTTTGTTTTTTGAGTTGAACAAAGCAGGACGTGAGTCAAAGCTGGAGGCTTAGGTGCAACAAAGTTCTACCAATGTAATGTATATTTCGTACACGCAGGTAGCTATTCGTGTGGGAGTGGGATCAAGTTAGTAGTATAATACTAGTTTCTACAAATATTGACTCACGTTTAAAAATCACCCATGCTAGTTAGAATACATTACATTTCAAAGACATTATATAGTTAGCAATGTAATGCTTAAAAGTGCTTTAAGCTAATTTTTCTCTTTATATTAGTATGAATTAGTTCTAATACGTAAGCTCGATACATTATTACTGCCACCTCTCCTTAAGGCAACTACTAGTTTTGCCTTCAGTTTGTACACATGAAACAATTCGTCTTCTGATACCATCTGCGACTGTAAGAGGATTTATCTCGACGTTTATTGTGTGTTGTTGAATTAATATTTGTAATTAAAATTTACATAATTAAATTAGTGTAGAGATGATTTTAATTGCTTCTGTTTCGTTTCAGGTATATGAAAGCATTTATCTCACGTTTCTTTGGTAAGTAATTTATTTTGTTTACTTTGATTCCTCCCTGAATTTCTGAAAATAAAAGATCCTGTATTGTCTAATTGCTTCAAGTGATATTTTGTCTTGAAATATGGCGACTGCTCTGGTATTTATTTTGTGTCGCCCAACAAATCCTGTAATTGTACATCTTGTGTTTCATTTACACTATGTTAAACCCCAAATTCTACCTAATACTAATCTATACTAATATTATAAAAAGGTAAAATTTGTTTGTTTGTATGTAGGGGGTAATCTCTGGAACTACCGAAACAATTAAAAAAATTTTTTAAATAAAAAGCTGCACTATCTTTGAGTAACACATGCTAGAATTCATTTTGATAAAAACATTTTTTTATCAGTTGGGCGTTAAACAGCTGTAATACCAATAAATGATCAACATTATGAGAAAATAAAAAAAACGACAGTTGAAAGATGAAACTTCAAAACGTACTGTGCCAAAGATGTGCACAAAAACATAAATTATGTGTGTATGTTTGCCGTTAAGGCAGGTAAAATAAATTAAACATAATTTTAATAATAATAATAAGTTAACTAATAATTTTAAGTTAGGCCTAGTCTGATGAACCAACACATATTTCTTAAATGTATTTATATTCAATACCATAGCAAAAAATTGAATATAATCAGCTGTTTGCTCTAGTATTTCCACTAACAGCTGATTTCAAACTTTGAAATTTTTTTATTATTTTTGTATTTCCAACTTTTGGGTTAGGTTTTTGTAAAAAATGCCAACAATCTGTGTTGAACGTAAAAATAACACACACTATTCTAACTTTTTGGGTTATGTTTTGTTTAAGTGTTTACGTGAGCCATGCTGGTTCTTTTAAACTTTATTATAACTGTTGTTATAAAATTTGATTTGGACATTTAACAATATTTACCATCTAAGCTTTAAGGTTATATATCTTGGATCTTTATTATAAAGAAAACACAACATATGTGTATAGAAGGTTCCAACGGGGTTGGCGTGCGGAGCACGCAGGTGACTCAGGTGTTTAATAAAGGTGTACGATTAACCTCAAAATTAAGATGACCATACTATCAAATGTCTAAAAAAATATTATGTTTATGATATAACAGCAGTTTTAATAAAGTTTATGGAACCAGCATAACTAAGGCCTTCCTCTAAACAATAGTCTAAAATAAAAATTGGGGGGGAAATAATCGTTTTGATGTATGAAATCAGGTAATAGTAGAAATTATAGTAAACATTGAAGTTTACATTATAGAAATTATATGAAGTGTAAGTCTCACTCAGCTCAAAATAGTAAATAAAAATGTATTTTATTAAGATAAAAATATTTTTGTATTATAATACTTGTTTAATTTGCTTTCTTATTTTGAAAGTATAGACAATAAAGCTAGAATAATATTAAATTTAAGATCCATCGTATCTTTGCTTATGGAAACCTACAATATTTGCAGCAAGATTTGAAGTACGAGTGACGTTCTACCTATCTTTAACATGATCGACTTTACACTTTGTACTTCAAATCAATGTGTCACAAGAATGAGGTTAGATGCGTCAAGTGTAAGCCTGAAGTATACCGCGAGACAAAGCCTGAAGGGCTACTTTGTTTAGAAGGTTAAGGGTCTGCAGACCTTGTTCAACGGAACTATTCATAAGGCGAAGTCGTATCTTGATAAAATTTATCTGCGAAAGAACTGTAGACGTATTGTATGGTTTTATCACAGATTAACTTTTTTTCCGGTTATAACCAGATCATTGTAGCTCAAACCTCACTGAAGATGACGACCGTGTTGTTGAAACGCTTTTGATGTGTGTGAATTGTGTTAGTATTAGTAAAAATTAAGCAAATTATTATAGATATTGATCTGAAATGTGTAAATAAAGTTAAAAACTATACAACTACTAACCTCTGTAAAGGAAATTATTGTACGAGTTCCTCTCTGATATATTTAAAACATCCTGTCATTCGCGAAAAACCTCTTTTCCTACTTGCATGCTTTAGGTTTCATGTCACCGCTATCCCAACCGCTTACCTTGATTGAAGTGCCTCTGTCCTAATCAAAACTCTAGTACCATTGCGCATATGTCATGTTCCAGGCCACCGCTACCACCACAACCCTAACCCAATCCAAGTGCCTCTATCCTAATCAAACCTCTGAACCTAAAGCGCAT
>JAGFPH010001137.1:200096-246297 GCA_018207615.1 Philaenus spumarius
GTTGTATGTCACCGCTATGCTCACCACCCTACCGCGTTCCAAGTGCCTCTGTCCTAAGCAATTGTAATTTCCGTGAAAATCGTAGCGTATACAATAATCTCTTTGTATTTGCTACCCCGCGAGTGTAGGTTGAAAGCAAGTGGTGGTAGTGGTGGAAGTTGGTGAGCGAACCGATTGCTGGGCGGAATGCTCTAGTTATTCAAAAAATAATTACTCGTTTCGAGAAAGGCATGGAATCAGTTTAATTAATTGTTTCTTAAACAAAATAACGGATTTAAGTGGGTAATTAAAATTTGTGTAAACATATAATGTAATGTGTTCCTGCAGAATTTTAAAAAGTAAAAGGAATGCAGGGAGGAC
Source organism: Philaenus spumarius (assembly GCA_018207615.1). Classification (NCBI taxonomy): domain Eukaryota; kingdom Metazoa; phylum Arthropoda; class Insecta; order Hemiptera; family Aphrophoridae; genus Philaenus; species Philaenus spumarius. The sequence continues at coordinate 200,457 of JAGFPH010001137.1, forward strand.
AGAACTGTCTACGGTACGTGTAACCAATGAATACAGAATAATATTATGTTGGATAGAGTCAACATGCAGCCAATCTTCTTCTTTTATCAAGACCTTTAAAATGAGGTGTCATTCAATAGGGGTTATCATTTAAAATGTTCGACTTACCCTAAAATACCCCATTTTGGTAGAGGGGTTGAAATTTACGATACACTAAAAAAATCCATTTTTGTTCATGTTAACAATCCCCAAAGCAAATCTTTCTATTTCCATTAATAAAAACAACAATAAGGGGGGGGGGGGGGCTTTTAAGACATCTGGTATGTTATTATTTTTTTATTCGTTTTTTATTGTTATTGCTAACTAGTGGTGTGTCAAAATTAAATGTTGAATTTTCGTGTCTGTGTTTGATTTTTGGTGTCTCAAATTACTTAATTAATTTATGAGCGTTATATAAATTCTCTCCAGTTTCCGGGCGATGATAACCACTCAGGTTTAGTCTAATGACGTTTTGCCAAAACTCTCCTAATCCATAGGGGTTTGGCTCCCCGGTTTTGGAGAGAAGCCAGTTCTATACATTGGGGCGAATTCGACTAGTCGCGAGGTTTTTTGTTAATATTAGGCGGGGGCAACAATCTAGATTTGTGTTTGCAATTAGTTTTTATGCCCTAACTATACGTTTTCATTTGATGACGATTTTAAAAACACGCTCTTGAAATCAAGTATCGAAATTGTTGTACATAAAGAATGACAAATGTCAGAAAAAAACATTACTTAAGTGACTAAGGATAAGTAAGTTTTACAATTACATTTGCACATGTCTGTGCCCTACTTGTCACGAGGTTGATTTAAAACATAAACTAAGTAAAGCGAGTAAACCCCTGCCTCTTGAATAGCATTCATTAACTCAACTTGGATACAATAGACTAGACTCTTGACCTAATCCAGGTTTCCTTTGTCTGCCGCAATGCACTCGAGTCCTGCTCATTAAACTTGTAAGCACGTATTTGATGTGTGATGAGATTAAACAACACATTCAAGACTAATTTGCTTTTCCAGGATAAATTTAATAGGTTAAAAATTAAATAGGTTTCAGAAACTGAATTTATTTGGAAACTACTTTCGCCATACTAGGTTGGAGAACATCTTTTAACTGCTCAAAACAAATTATGCGCAGTTCAAGAAAGAAAAGAGCTAAACATCTTTTGTTTGTATTGTTTATTTTCGCCATACCGACTATTGTTTTTTAAGTACAACTAAAAAGTTACCGTCCAATAGTCAAATTTCAGCGTCCAACGACGGCCGTTTCGGCTATTCAGCCATTATCAAGTTTAGGACAATGTCCTTCGTCAATAGTTAATTATAAAAATAAAAACACAAAACATGAAACACAATGACACACACGATTGTACAATTACACGCTCGCACATTTTATATATACATCTAGTGGGCCCAATATCTACTAACGGACTGCTGGTGTTACGTCTGCGTATGGTTCTTATCTACAGTTGTATTTGCAATGTCCATCACTATATCAAACAACGGGTTGGCATCGAATATTGGTTTTTCATTTAATAACGTTCCATAATCTGTTTTGAAGGCTCTGTAAATCTCGTACTGTTCTAAGGCATTCATAAGTTTACCTTTGTTACATTTATGTAATACGGTTAAACATTTATCGATGACGTCATAATTATGATTGGTTTCTATTATATGCTCGGCAAACTTTGATTCTATTTTTGTTTTCTTTTTAAATTCCCTATTCTTTTACCACTGAGGAATGTATTTATTTATATATTTTTTAATTTGTATACAAACTCCGGGCTCAGAAGTGTGTGCAGAATGAGTGCAGTGGAAGCCTACCTGTCTACAGTTCCAACAATGATTTCAAAAAGGCGTGAATGGTTAAACTGGTCCGACGGTCAACAATTTCGGAATTAAACTGGTCCGACAGTTAGCGCCAAGGCTGAGCGAAACCTGGCCCAATGGTAGAGTATCAAAACAAAGTTTCAACTTAAGATAGTTCTACCCATCATTAAGCAATATGACCTTTAAACTAATTAAATAAATAATTGAATAGGTTAGGTTAGGTCTCTGCAGTTCATTTTGGAAGATTTCTTTTTTTAGCGTTGCTCAAGTTTTCCTTATGCATGTGACATCGTCTCGGGTGATATTGTCAGTCACGGGATCGGGAGAGGACGCAATCTCTGTTCTGATTAATTTTGCAGGTGGTTCCAGTAGCGTGTCACTCGCCTTGCGTTTCGCACTGTTCGAAATGTAATTAGAGGTTGGGTCACGTTTTGTGGCTATGTACACCGACTGTCTTTAAAAAAATTTCACCCACGTCATCCGTGAATAGATGCGTCGAACGTCCTTTTCTTCTAGAACATCGCCACTTCTGAGCAGATTATTTCTTGTTAGCGTTTGGGAATTTAAACCCCTCATAAACTATTACCTAATTTAAATTTCCTCTCACTGAACATAGAATACAAACACTTCTACGAGTACTACTCTAAGCTGCGACTGTAAGAGAACTTAGACTGAGATTAGGAAAAAAATCACTGGTCCTGACTACTCGGACCAGTTTTATCCCGACTCTTCCCTACGGAACGAAAATGCCTTTGACCATCGGACCAGTTTAGGACAACCCCCAAAAGGCTTACACTTATAGCCGAAATAACTTAACTTGTTGCCGAAATAAGTTAGTTCTGATTCCATGAATTAGCGTTTCTTTAAATAAGTTATAAACTGACTATTTTTGTATTAAAACCCAGAAACTACCAATAAACAAACCCAAATTAAAACTTTACGGCATAGTATTCACAATCTAATAAAATATTGTTATTGCAATTGCTACAGTAACCTGCTCTAGACTGATATTTATGATTTGCGTTTAGTATTTGCCGGTAGCCCCAAATATTCATTTTAAGTTCCTAATTCTATTTTACATTAAATACTCGGAGTAAGTACAATTTAAAAACATATATTTTGAAACAATATATATTTGGCTTGTTCTTTTTTCCAATTTATTTTGAAGTTATTTATGTTTAATTATAATGTATGGTTTCAGTTTGATAGAACTAACCTACTTTTAGTATCCCAAGAAGTTTTGCATGTTTTATTTTCGAAATCCAACCGTTTCGGAACTATGATTACGTGAAATTGTTTCTTTATTTTAAAACAAAATGTCGGTTAAACAAAAATCCTAACTTTTTCCTACGTACTCGTATGGCTATATGAAAATGTGTCTTTATTTCAAAACAAAATGGCGGTTAAATGAAAACCCTAACATTTTCGGACATGTTACATAAAACATTGTCTATATTTTAAAACAAAATGGAGGTAAGATGGAAACTATTTTTTTTTCTAAGCTATAATTACTCGGAAATTTCCTTAAGTGACTCATCCTGTTAATGCCTGTCGGTAAACTTACCAATAGATCAATACTGCTGCTCCTTCTCGACCCCGACTGTGAAGTATCTCTGCTGTGCGACATTCTGCCGACACTACTGAAACATACGGTAAACTTTGTGTAAGTATTACGGTAAACGACCTTGTTGAGGGATTATTGAAATATAACACGGCAAACACAAACATGCAAGATAACAAAGTAAAGTCTACAAAACAAGTATTCTTTAGGAACAACATGATAACGTTACATAAGATTCTGCAATATTATAAAGTTCTCTGTAATGTATCGTTCTGGCCAATTATAAGTGAACAGCCGTTGTCTACGACTTGCGTCTTTAAAGTGTTTGTACAAGTACAACTTCTCTTGGCGGCAAAGTATAACATACAATGTACTTTGTAGTTCACCTTAAAGTATCTTCAAATCTCTTTATTTTACTTAAATGTCTACTACAACACCTGGACGAAACAGTTCATTCAGCTTTCTGCAGTCTAACCAACCTTTCATAGAATTTTGAGTGTAATCTGTTTGAATTTCCTGAAAGTTGTTTATGAATTACACAAATGATAAATTATAATATTTTTAATTGTTATTCGTGTATCTAGGGTGCAAAGTCGATTGTGACAAATTAAACTGCACCCATGATACACGCAACGTTTTTCCTACAGCTACACTTTAAATTAGTGTTTTAGTTTTAAAAAAATCTGTTTTACAGAGATTAGTTCCATAACAATCAACATTTTCGAAACATAGACTTCATCAGCTGTTTACTTTGCGTGAAGTGTTCAAAGTATACAGCTGGAGTGCGAAAAATGTTACTTTTCCCCACGCCAGCTGTTTAGCCGTGCGGTAAAGTGAAACAAAGACGTATAATTTCTTGACGTTGAACATATGTAGTTTAGTTTACGCACTGCTGTGAGTGTGCAAAAACGCACTTTATTAAACAGCTGTAGGAAAGCATATTTGCTTGTAATCAAGACGAAAACGTGCGTGGTTCTCATTTGAATTAGTTGAATACAGCACATCATCCGAACGACTTTTAGCGGAACGGTAGCGGAAAATTCCCTCTCGTTGACAAAATTCAAGTAGTCGGTTTCTCTGCGGTTCTGTATGTTTTTTAGAGATCTGTGTCGGAATTTAAAATTTGCAACCAAAATTGAATGTGATGATTGTGACAGTTTCTATGTTGGTCAGACGGGCAGAGCTTTCAAAGAACGGTTTAAAGAACATTTGCCACACAACAACATGCGCGAAATAAATTCAAACTTCGCTCAACATTTAATTGACTCCAACCATTCATACACCGATTTTAACACAAATTTGACCCCAATCCATTTTTGCAATAAGGGAAGACTTTTGGACGCAATGGAAGAATTCGAAATATACAAAGAATTTAACAAAAATCCCGCCAATGTCTTAAACGATCAGCTGTCATTCAAGAGTAATGATCTATATGACACAGCCCTCGGCTATCTCAAGAAAACCGGTCCTTAGGCTAAATAAATATTGATATTCCATAAATTCTGTTAGTACAGCAGTGGCCGCTCAACGATGTACATCGTAGGAATAAATTATTATTCGGCATTTATGTTTAAATGTGTTTTTAAACGTTTTATAAAAGTGTTGTGTGTTTGTGTTTTTTATAAAGTGTGTTTTTAGTGTATTATGTGTGCTTGACAATGGGAATGCGTTCCCGAAACGCGTCGCATTAAGATTACTTAATCATTCTTCAGAAGTCACCAGACGGACAAATTTAACAAGGTAATATTTATTAATATATTATCTTCTATATTAAACGTAATTTACTTAATTAAACAAATCAATGTACCTATTAAATCAAAAGTAGGCCTACACCTAACTTGCGAAATATTTGCACGGGTCAACTAGTAGTTAAAATTTTATTAAATTTGGGAAGACAACTTTTAGTTATTCGCAAAAATAAACAAACATTATGACATAGAATTATGTTAAGTTTTACTCAATGTTTCAACTCTAAATCAAAATAATATTCTGTTTTAGCATAACCTCAAATATAATTAAACTTATCAATTAATCGCTACGTTAAATTAATTAATACGAATAGAAACTATGTTATATAACGAGCGTTCGTCCAATTATTCCATTTCAGGTGATCCAATGAATGATATTATTGTATTTTCCAAAAGCACGGGCATAACAACGAGGATTGATACAAAGCGGTTACATCAAAGCGGATTAATTATGTAACCAAAGTGGGACTTTGACGTAGTAAGGGATACGGCAAGAGTCGACAATTTGGCTTTGTATCGGGAAATTATGTGACGCAGGTGGTGGTTTGCTGCGAGTAGTGTGTTGCGTGTTTAGTTACGCATTCGTCTGTTATTACCTGAACTGTGTATAGTCCAGTCGGTAAAGACAAAAACAATGGGTGGAGTGGAGGTGGAGATCGTAATGAAAAATCAAAATACTGTAGTCAAAAATGTATTGATTTTACGACAAATTAGAAGCAAAGTATTAGTATTTTATATAAATATAATCAAGCTTGCATAGCGAGAAATATTATTTCTGAAAATAAAAATAAAAACACAGAACAAAATCTCACAAAAATACTTTAATTGTCAAACGTGTTTCAACAAAAAAGTCGTCATCTTCAGTGTCATATGAGCTACAACTATATTATAATTTATGACCTAATTATAACCAGTTAAAATTTAGTTGTACCTCTTATAGCACTGAAGATGAGGACTTTGTCGTTGAAACGCGTTTAGCAATTAAACGTATTTTTGTGATAATTGTGTTCCGTGTTTTTATTTTTAGAAATATTAGTTTCATGTACCGCGCTTTTTGTTGAGATAGTAACTTGAAATATAAACCAGTTGGGGAGAATCCAAAATCCTCCAATTCTGCGAGCAAGGAATAGAGCTGGCGGAACACGCACGAGTTAACAGAAGTGGATGTTTACAAAGCGTATTAAAAGTGTAAATAAGTTGGAAATCACAGGAGCAACATTTCGAGAAAGGTGTTTTTGTCAGAAACAGTTGTGGTTGGAGGGGATTAAAACCAACTGTATACAGAAAATATAAAAACAATTTAAGATTTTGTAAAAATATGGGAATTTATACAGTAAAATAGCAAAATAAATACAAGTATTATTTATTTATTTGTAGGAATGCGTGTATTGATTTAATATATTTTGTGCTATTTTTTTTCATATTTTTCATAGCAAAATAAATAGGCCATAGGGTCTATTACGAGGAATCTGTGTACATTAAGATAATGAAAAAAGTTCATATAAACATAGGTACGATTACGCCTCGATAGAGAGCTGGAATTTCTGCTCCAAAAGGTGAATCAAACCGTACTGAAATCATGGACTGGGTAAACAGTTAACAGGTAAATTTAGTGGTTTTATATGTTTTTAACCTGGAAAAATTAATGGAACGGGTACCAGGATTGAAAATTTAATAAAATGGATTTACAGTTTTTATTGAGTTTATTTACATCAATGTTTATTTACTATTGTAGCGCAATTGGTTAACGCGTGTGAAAATCGGAACATACAATGCACTTACTAGAGATCGAATCTGGCTTTCGGCATCTGTGTTTAGTAAATAAATAAACAAACTAAAGAGCTTGAGTTGAATACCATTTGATATGGTTGTGTCGCTAAATTGTGTGGGGTATTACCGTCCATTGCATATCCGATTTGTCATCATTGACTAGTTTATTATATAATATACTACATCTGATTTTAAGCTGCGTTTATACACAAAATAATGCCGGCGTTCTACTAGACCAATGTAGTACACCGACGACCATCTCTCAATTTTAAGAGGGTGGGGATGAAACCTAAATCTAACGTATCCTCTCGAATCCAATCCTCAACATGTGTGGCACCTAGACGCCGAAGTCCACTGGAGAGCATACACCGTGGTACCGTGGATGCACTGCGAACAGCTTGCCCAAAGACCAGATTGGACGCGGGCACTCACATGGCTCCTTGGCCCCAGTAACATCGCTACGGTTTGGGCTTCCTTTCATTTTACGCAACCATATTGCCCGGTGTTCCGTATATGAAATGTGTTCTTTACACTGGATTTTTAGCTGCTTCGAAACAAAAAAATGCCGGTGTAACTAAACCAAAAGGTTCACCCTGACACTCACCCAAATTTCAAAAGGGAGTAATAGCTATCCAACTCCATTATATCCTCTGTCCCCCACGAAGCCAATAATCTACATGTGCGACCCTCAGACCCTACGGTTTCGGCTTCCTTTCACGATTCGCTGGAGATTTGGCGTGGCGCTTCCAGGTTGTCCGCATTCCCTACCGGAATGATTTACTATACCTGATTTTAAGCTGTGTTGCAACACAATAGAGTACCGCCTTAACGATTGTCACTAACCCAGATTTCATGGTGGATGGGGAGCTATTTAAATTTAGCGTAACCTCTGCTCACACGACCTCTACATGGGCTTGGAGAGCACACTCTGCAGTTTGTCCTGGGGCCTAGAATGGTAACAGGCCCGTTAATGCTTTATTACACTAGGCCGTCAGACGGTGACGTCAGCTGCTCGTCATAGGGCATTGATTTTTACGGAGCCTATCAGATCAGGGCATTATGTGGCTTCGCCATATACTGGCTGCCGTACCTCGCGATGCTTGGCAGCCACGGGTTATGGAGAGTCGTGGTGGGGCATTGCATCTCATACCGAACCTATTTCACTGGGCTGATAGTCCCACCAACACTCGATTTGGCCACCACGTGGTTGGTCTACTGTGCACTAGTGATGAGATAACATGTCGGACAACAAGTATTCGTACATGCTCCTCCTTGTACTTTTAATGAAAGGGAGAGAGTGAAGGGAGAAAAGGAGCATGAACTGTGTTCAGACGACAAGTTTTTTAATTACTTTTGTCTTGTCACACTTTCACTGTCACTCCTTTCCACAGTGACAATCTGCAGTTCTCTAGACATACTGAAATACACAATTCGCGTAAATAAAACAGTGCGAGGAAACCAGAAAACAGCCTGCTCTGCTGACGAGAACTACCGTAGGACTGATCAAAAAGTGATTGGCTGCGCCATCGGTTACCCTGCACGTGTCGCCGACTGAGTCACCGGTAGCGAAGCGGGTTACGCTGCCTGGCGGCCTGGTCTAATAGCGGGCCCTACGGTTACTACGCGGTCTTTCGCGTTCCGTCTAGGAGTGACGCATCCAGATTGCCATGCATTCTGTACAGGAATTATTTACTGCAGCTTAACCAAATTAGTTTGACAGATGTCGCTAGAAATGTTGGATGCAAGTCAATTTGGCGGATTGTTTACAATTCATTGCACGCCAAGACAGATAACGGTTGATATATGGGTTTATTTTAGTTGAAATATCTTCATCGTTGGTACAGTCAAGCGGCAAATTATTATACTGTCGTTGCCAGTTTTGATTTAATTTAGTGATTATTTTGTTGCAAATTAATAGCTGGTTAGATTTGCTTAGTGCTAACGGAATCTTTTTGAGTTTTTGCGTGTTTGCTCGTCCGTGAATGACAAACTCGTAGCTCCTTTATTTTACCATCCTGTGTAATGAACTTTCACCATACTGACACAGTTTGATTGAATAAGGCTTTGAAATAAATTTTTATTAAACTCTGAAATCGTTAAAATATGTTCTTTTTTGAGTAATTTCGATGCCTATATATTTTCTATCGATATAAAAGGCCTCAAATTGGTGGAAATTGTAAAAAATGCGCAGGCTTATAATTAGTGTCCAACAGTTCTAATTGTCTGATTGAAATACGTAGTTTAACAGATTGTAGATGTTTCGTGTTGGTACAGTAATCGGCTATTTACCGTAATAACCATAAATCCTTGTAAGATTATATAAACGTAAATCTTAATGGCATTTATGGATGTCATAAACAGCTGGTTTTATACTTTGAAATAATTTGAATTTCTAATTTTCAGGGTAGATTTTTCTTTACGAGTAGCCTTAGCAACTCTTCTTCTCTTTACGAGAGAAGCTGATTCTTTTTAATCTTTATTATAACTTCTTTTATACAGGTTGGTCCAAAAATCAGGTCACAGTTTTAAAAAATCATCATGTTTTTTAAAGGCCTTCTTTGTTTTGTTTGTTCCACATGTTAGGGCCCTTCCTGAGAGTTTAATATGGAAAAGTTCATCACTCTGGAGCGAGTACAAAGTTTTGCATTTACATTCAACGTAATCATTCAATTGTTGAGACTCAGCGAGCTTTTTGCCGGCACTTTGGAGTCAGAACGCCTCACTCCAGGAAGAACTTAGTGAATTTGTTCAGCCGATTTGAGCAACAGGGGTCAGTGGCAGACATTCTTCAAGCTAGAAGACCCCGGAGCACGCGCTCATTAGAGAACATTCAACGTGTATCCCAAAGTGCTCTCGAAGAAAGAGGAACTTTCACCGGGCAGAGGTGTCAGCACTTGGTCGTGTCCCGAACCTCCCTGATGAGGATTCAAAGGGACCTAAAGCTCTTTCCATACAAAATCCAACTCGTGCAAGGGCTCAAGGCCACATATTACCATCCAGGAATTGGTAAGGCAAAACAGAGATTTATCGGCCCCAGATTTTTTCTTTGTGGATTCCTAGAAGGTATACCAAAACAAACTTCGGACTCTGGAAGAGCCGAAAGCCAATATCCGATTTGCAATAGTGACAATAGGCCCGGAAATCCTGCGAAAAGTAATGGACAATGTTAATTTGAGAGTTCAGGTCTGCCAAGTGGAAAATGGAATCAATTTTATTCAAAACATAATGTAATAGACGGTACCAGAAACTGGCACATACTTTCTCACAAACATATTTAAATTATTAAACAGATTCACTGTGACTTCATAATTGTATTAAAGTAGGAGAGGGATTCATTAAAGTAGGAGAGTAACTAATAAATGTTATTATTAGCTGAGTGAGAATTTTTAGAAAGATGCTGTTTTTTTTTGCATATGGTAGGGTATATTAAGGGCTACAAATAAGCCAAATTTTATCAAAATCGTTCGAGCCGTTTTTGTTTATTAAAAAATTATAACTGATTTTTGGGTTTTTTTTTCAAAATTTGTCAAAAAATTTTTTCGTGCATATAGGCCTAATTGACATGTTCGGTGCAAATTTGTTCGAAATCGATCGAATAGTTTTCTCTCTAGCTTTGTATACATACAGTCATACAGACAGAAATTTTGTAAAAACCAATTGTTTGGAGTCAGGTAGTACCAAAACGGATATTTCCAAAAAAATATCAACATCGATTTTTTTGCGATCACTATACTTTCTCTATAGTAAAATTAGAAAGCAAAAAATTTCAATTTATGTTGTTTTATTTTATACAAGTAAGTGTATTTTTATTTGAATAATAAATCTATTATTTTAATTTAAAACTGTAACCTCATTTTTAAACCTTACTGTATATTAAAATCTTAATAATTTTATCCAATCATTTAGTATTATTTACCAACTTAGCTTTGAGGCTATGATTAATCGAACTCTATTAAAAATACATTATAAAATGTTCAAGTGAAGCGAGCAATTGGAATAGCGTACGAAGCACTAGCCGCCACTACAGCAGACCCTTAAGGGCTACAAATACGCCAAATGTTATCAAAATCGCTAGAGCCGTTTTTTTTATAAAAAAAATGATAACTGATTTTTTGGATGCTTTTTGGCCAACATTTTTCAAAACCTGTTTTCGTGCATCTATACAGGCCTAATTGCCATGTTTGGTGCAAATTTGTTCGAAATCGATCGAATAGTTTTCTCTCTAGCTTTGTATACATACAGACAGACATTTAGTAAAAACCACTTTTTTGGACTCAGACATTCCCAAAACTGATATTTCCAAAAACATCGATTTTTTTTGCTACCACTATACTTTCTCTATACTATAGAGTTTGGAGTTGCTAAACTTTAAGGGAACTTGCCAACAAGCTCATAGGAGAGGAAAATCGACAAAATAAAGCTGATAAATTCGATCTAACGTTATAACGTATTATCAGTCCCTGGTATGCTCCACTAATCTAAGCCGATTTATTGCAATACACCGTTGTAAATCATGCGCAGTCTGGAATATGTTTCACGCTAGGCAAACATAAACCTTTATAAAATGCACATTCATCCACCTACCTCGGCTGCATTAGGCTATACTTAGTGGACGAATGTATTTAGTGAAAACGTAAATCCGTATGTACATTTGGTATTTATATTTGGCTTATGTTCATTATTCTCACGTTATTTTAAAAAGATTTGTTTACGGTATGCACTGAATTACAGAGGATAAAAGAATAGTATTACAAACAGAACTTTAAAAAGAACTACAAATAAATGGTAGCAGAAACTGGCATATACTTTCTCACAAACATATTTAAATTATTAAACAGATTCACTGTGACTTCATAATTGTATTAAAGTAGGACAGTGGATACATTTAAGTAGGAGAGTAACTAATAAATATTATTATTAAAAGTATCCTATCGATTTCGAATAAATTTGCACCAAACATGTCAATTAGGCCTGTATAGATGCATGAAAAAAGATTTTGAAAATTTTTGAAAAACAACCCTCATTTGGCCAAAACCCCCCAAAAATCAGTTATTATTATTAGCTAATCGAGAATTTTTAGAAAGATACGGTTTTTAGCATATGGTAGGGTACAGGGTCTGTTCCAGTAAACGAGAAAGCAACCGGAAACGCAAGAGCTCCTCACTATATCCCTATCTAAATAGTGCAATTTTTGCAGCTGAACGCTTTGACATTGCCTCATTTCAAACCATTTTATAAGTCTATCTTTTGTAATTGAGTGTTGAAAAAAAACTGAATATTCTTTATAAAATTTCGGATCCGGCTTGCAAATTATTTTTCATTATACATTTTTTATTGTGTTAGGAAAAAATTCAACACAATTTGTGACTTTGTACTTACAAAATGTCAACTACATAACAAATCAAATCATTTTTAAAAAAATCTAAAATTCAAAACGGATGCGTATTGTGCTTAAAATGAGACCTTGCAAAAAATTTTATGATACAAAATAAACGAAATAAATGGTTTGAAATTTAACATTGCTCTTAAAAATCCAAGATGGCCCCTACTACAGCAGACCCTTAAGGGCTACAAATACGCCAAATTTTATCAAAATCGTTAGAGCAGTTTTTTTATAAAAAAATAATAACTGATTTTTTTGGAGGCTTTTTGGCCAACATTTTTCAAAACCTGTTTTCGTGCATCTATACAGGCCTAATTGCCATGTTTGGTGCAAATTTGTTCGAAATCGATCGAATAGTTTTCTCTCTAGCTTTGTATACATGCAGACAGACATTTCGTAAAAACCACTTTTTTGGACTCGGGCATTCCCAAAACGGATATTTCCACAAAAATCTCAACATCGATTTTTTTTGCCATCACTATACTTTCTCTATACAGTATAGTGAGAAAGTAAAATATAACATTATACATCAAATAGTTAAACTAACAAAATAATAACTTATTCATATCTACGAGGGATAATGTAGACAATAGACATTGAGGCATTAACTGATTGAGACTTACGTCCCTTACTTGTAAAAAATCTGTCTTAAAAAAGAAATAATTCGATCACGCAGCTGAACCGCTGTCGTGAGTTTAGGGAATTTCCAAAATTAAATTTGTATGTTTTATTATTTCAACCTACAATTTGGGAAATTGTTCTACTCACGTCGGCGCTGAATAGCTGCCTCCGTGTACGAATTATATTATTACAATTTGTTTACACCTAACCATCGTTCCACACGCAGCGGACCCTTCTGGTTATGGACTGCTTCGCTCGCAGGAATTTGGTATGCTATAGAGAGACATTTTAGTATTGATGATCCATCATATTATAGCTGTCGGTCTTTTAGAAGTTTTATAAATTCTAAAATTGTCTGTTATTTCTTAAAACTCTTCGTAAAATCATATTTATGTATAAAATATTCTAGCTGACCGGTAGGAATATTCCGTAAGTTAGGAGTACTTACCTGATTTAACACGTTGATTTACTTCAGTTAATTACGTTTATTTATTTACGTTGGTTTATAAATAACAGTTTATAACACTTGCATATGGAATGTAAACAATCAAACTAACAGCTAGTTAAACAGATTGTTAAAAGATGGCGCCTTTCATTGGGAACCATATGAAGTATAATATAAAAGTTTTTTTTAATTCGGTTTGAGTAGCGAAAACATTAATTGTAAGCTTTTTGTCTATTTTTTGTTAGTAGCGGTGAGTATAAGCTTAAAAATGATACTTGAATAATTAATTTTGATGAAGAATTAAGGGTATAAAATCGATTAGCGACAAAAAAAAACACTTTTTGAGAAATAATATATAAGTTTTGAATTAAAGTTTCTTACCTTATCATTTCCGTTCAAAAATGTATTCGTAATATATAGGCTAAGGCTTAGAAAAACCTGTTTACAAACCTATTCAACGTTGTTTAAAAATATTTATGCTGATTGACTTAATCAGCTGGTTGACAACTGATAGTTTTTAAACTTAAGGGTCTGCTCCAGTAAACGAGAAAGCAACCGGAAGCGCAACCGCTTCTCACTGTATCCCTATCTAAACAGTGCGATTTCTTGCAGCTGAACGCTTTGACATTGCCTCATTTCAAACCATTTTATAAGTCTATCTTTTGTAATTGAGTGTTGAAAAAAAACCGAATATTCTTTATAAAATTTCAATCCGGCTTGCAAATTATTTTTCATTATTAATTTTTTACTGTGTTAGAAAAAAATTCAAACTTTGTACTTACAAAATGTCAATTATATAACAAATCAAAAGCATTTAAAAAAATGTAAATTGCAAGACGGATGCGTATTGTGACTGTGCTTAAAATGAGACCTTGCAAACAATTTTATTATAAAAAGTAAACTAAATAAATGGTTTGAAATTTAACATTGCTCTTATGGGATAAAAATCCAAGATGGCCGCCACTACAGCAGACCCTTAATAAATAAACATGTGATTTGAAAGTGAGACCAATTTTCTAATAACAAGTTATTTAGTTACACATGTTTAATAAACTACTATTTTTATTTCCTCATTATTTCATTAAGTTTTTTTTTAAATTAACTAATTAATAAAACTAAATACAATTATTCAGAGTGTTTCAGAATTCTCTACACACTCTATTACGTATTGTTTCTGGGCCAAAACATTTCATAACATCATCATTAAAATGTTCGAATGTTCCTAGTTTTTCATATCATCGCCATTTTGTTTTTTTGTCAATTTTTATCTCAAAATCGTATTGATATACTATCTTGAAATGTGTAATTTTTTATAGAATAATGTCCAATATTTTCCAACGAGTAAATTCAAAATGGCGATCGTTTGAAGGTGATTTTACTACGAAATAGAATCAACTTAGTATATCAATACGATTTATCTCTAAGTATAAAAATGAATAATTCTTTATTTCTTTGTCCTCTATTGGCTCAAAAACTATTCGAGCGAGTTTCCCTAAAAATTTCTCAGTTTATCCTTATCATTGCCAGGAGTGTTTATACGTTACACATTAATTTAATTTATTATACAGTATAAGTGGTTGAAATGAGGTAACCTATACACTACATATAAATTAAACCAACTTCCTACAAGCTCTAAAGCTAAAATTATGTAATTTTATTTTTAAGTCATAGGCCTATACAAAACTATTACCTATTTGATTACTTAATCAGATGGAATAATTATCCTTAAAATTAAATAATAATCCATACACTTACTTTTTCTATTTACTCGAAAACTACTCAACTAATGTCAGTAAAATTTGCAATTTTCTCATATTAGTTCCAGGATTATTTAGAGAATATGATCACTACAAACTAACATATTTCATTGGGGAAGCTATCCCTTACAAATAAATTGCACTAAATTCATGTAAACTATAACACTAAAATTATTCTTAATTGATGTAAAAAACATTTGATTATTTAGGTCAAAGGGATGGAGTGCGATAACTACCTTTAAAATTAAATCATGCAATAGTTTAAGCGAAGCACTAGTTTTAGATAAAAATCGAAAAGTGATAAAAAAATTTTATGCGAATTTTACAGCGTATAAAATGAATATTGATTAACTACTGGGTTTTATTACCTGGTTAATAAATAAATAAAAGAATTACAATTATTTTCAAATTTTTAGTTCGGTTTGCTTTTAAAGCGTATTTTTTAGTTTTTAAACTATTATTTATTTTCTTATTTTTTAGTCTGACGACCATGATCAGTGCTCACTTACTACACCCAACAAAATTAATGAGCTCCCGAAGTTTCTGTATATCGTCGTGAATCACCCTGTATATAAAGTTTTTAATGACAACCGAAAACGTGTTCTGGGGACTATGATCAGTGCTCCCTTACTACACCCAACAAAATTAATATTGCATTGTCACCCGTCCTTGATAAGTGTGCAAAGTTTCAAATCAATCCGACGTTTTGAAGGGGGTGAAAATCAAGTCGTGTTCTGGGGGCCATGGTCATTGCTCACTTACTACACCCAAAAAATTAATATTGCATTGTCATCGGTCCTTGTTCTTCATATATACTATACACAAGTATAGTATATATATGTATAAGAGGGTATACATAATCATCATACTGGTCTAAGCGAAAATGTTGCGTTACGTGACGTGACGCGAAACGGCGATTTATCTCCCTACAAAAAAAGCTAAAACGTTGCGTTACGTGACGTGACGCGAAACGGCGATTTACCTCCCTACAAAAAATACCCAACGTTGCTATAGAAGTTTTCACTTCAAAAACAAAATGTTGTATTTGTGAAAAACTAGAGACTACGAACATTTTAACAATAATATTGTGAATTTTGTTTGACCAGAAACAATACTTAAAAGTATTTTTAGAGAGTTCTGACACCCTGTATATTCAGTCACCCTTACAGCCTAATTTTATTCTTTTACTCGTTAGTGTTTTAGAACTAGGAGGTCTGTACAGATAATATAGAGGGACTGCTAATTACTATAGTGAAGATGTTACAGTAAAAAGATTAACAAAAGTTTGTTTAAACATAAGTCTTGTGTTTACGGTTTTCTTACAATAAGCAATTTTGATCAACAAAACAGTGATAACATTAATAATTGATAACGGATACTTTTTAGCGAATTTGCATAGGAAAAATGAGCTATTGCAGTGGTGAGACCTAAGGTCGGGAGTAGTAAATGAGCTATTGCAGTGGTGAGACCTAAGGTCGGGAGTAGTAAATGAGCTCCGATCATGGTCCTCAGAACACGTTTTGAGGTGACATTAAAAACTTGTTAACGCACCTTGGTTCGTAATCACTAGAAATTACGATTTACATAGGGACCTCAAAATAGACTTTGTCAGACAAGAAATCAAACAGTAGGCGGAGAAGCACAGATAAAGCATCAGGCACCACCCTGAGCTACGAGGGCTGTTGGATGTAACTGGAGTGGAGAGAAGACTAAAAAGAACCAAGCCTTCGGATTTGATGGACAATAGTGATAGGGAGTAACTATTGGGTTATAATACCTTACAAGTGTTATTCATTTATGAGGAATAAATTACTAGATGGGTACATCTTACTCAGTTGTAATAAAAAAAAAAATTAAAACGTTCTGTGCTCGCACTCTTACAACCGCATTTTAAGTCAGATGTGGTTCAAATATTTTTCTCTCGTTAGTTGTCTAAGTCGCGCTCGGACAACTTGAAGCACATTTTTGGACTGGTAAAAAATTTAAAAAAATTCGTACTGAAATAAATTGTTTGAGGGTTTTATCAAAGGCCGAAGGTCGAGGTGCAAACTCGCAAATCGAGATTTTCCTTTTTTCCGCTGCGAGCGGTACGAATCAGAGTGTGAGTCGAAGCGGGAGGCTTAGGTGCAAACAAATTCATTTGTTATTAATATATTTCGTACACACAGGCAGCTATTCAGCGCCTTCATAAGTAGACCAATTTCCCAAATAGTTGGTTGAAATTATAAAATACATAAATTTAATTGTGGAATACGCTAAACTTACGTCAGCGGATCGGCTGCGTGATCGAATTATTTAAAATCTTACGGTTCAGATGCGCCACGTATTGAACAAATTTAAGCTAAAGATTTTTCCCTTTTCGGTAGGGTTATTTTGTTAATTAGGTTTTATTAAAAACTAGAAAATCATAACGTGCCAGTGAAAGGGTTAACAAAAAATATATTATATCAATAAATATATTACACTATTTACTTCTCATTGGGTTTTTAGTAACTTTAACCCCCCCCCCCCTAAACCCCCCTAAGATTTCGAATTTTTTGAAAACCTTTCTTAGAGAGCACCTACGGCCCTAGAGGAAGCTACATCTTAAATTTTATTCCAATCCGTTCAGTAGTTTTAAAGAAATCGTGATTTAGTAACTTTGACCCCCCCAAACCCCCCTAAAATTTCTAATGTTTTGAAAATCTTTCTTAGTGAGCACCTATGGCCCTAGAGGAAGTTACATACCAAATTTCGTTCCAATCCGTTCAGTAGTTTTTGAGAAATTGTGATCAGTGAGTCAGTGGATTTGTCTTTTATATATAATATATATATTAGAAACTCGATCCAGTTATTATTATTGATGTCTCGATTACAGTATTTCTAAAATTACAACTTTTTGCCGCTGCGTGATTGTCGTTGACAAATTGTTAAACGCTGACGTTCCTCCCAGCTGTACAATCATCTAGGTCAACCCTCCTGCTGGGGGCCCGATGTAACATATTACCGTGTCAGTGATTTGGTTGTGGAAAAAGCCTCCCTCCAATTACTTTTCCGATACAATCTTGCAGTTGTTCAATGTGTTTTGATTGACGAGAGGGTTTTATTGAACAGTAGTAGGAGGGGAGTAGAAACTTTGAAAGGGATGTTCACTGGGTTTAGTAGTAGATGGATTTGTGGAAATAAACTAAATATGAAATCATAATAAATCGTGAATTCTACTCGATAGATAACATACTATTTCTATGATAAGAATGTCTACGGTATGACTATAACATTACTATATTTAAATAATTCGACCACGCAGCTGAACCGCTGACGTGAGTTGAGCAAATTTCCAAAATTAGGTTTATAGGCCTCTGTTTTAGGGTTTCAACCAAAAATTTTGGACATAGGACTACTCACGATGGTGCTGAATAGTTGCAAAATGCTTCGCACGCCATTCCGCATATTGATACTATTTTCAATACACAGTGTATTGAGAGCTTCGCACGCCAACCCCCGTATTGGGAGTATCTTCAATATACAATGTATTGCGTGCTTCTCACGCCAACCCCACGGTAAAATCCACCAAATAGCTTTGAACCGGGTACTTTTATGGTATTTTACGTTTTAATCGATTTTGGGGAACCAAGCGTGCTATAAGGTCGCGTAAAAAAACAAAATGTGCAGAATAACATCTTACATTTATTTTTGTAGAAAAAAACAATAAGAGCTTTATTCTAGTTCGAAAATCTAAAAAGCAGTAACTTCCTGTCAAAAAAAGTGCTTCTAGTTGTTGAATGTTTTTACCTAACAACCCTTCCAACCAACGTGTGTACCTAATTTGGACCAAATCAAACTTAAAATGCGGCTGAGTACGAACACATATATAGCCTACATATAAATATATAATTTTTAATAACACCCCAAAACAAGTAATGGGAACCATGATCGGTGCTCATTTGACCCCGATCTTAAGTCTCACCATAATTGTCACTGGAATAATTCATCTTTCCTGTGGAAATTCGCTGTTAAGTCAAATTACCTAGCGTAGTATTCCTGATACACACGGTTGTTACAAAAACTCTCCCATTTTAATTCGAAAGTATATTGACTCAAACTCTTGTGAGACTGTTAGTGGATCACTTGAAATAAAAACAAAAATGATACCCGCGTATACACCGTTCACCAATTCCCGCCGTCAGTCAAATTCAAACGGATTATTGTAGGCTATACTTAAATATGTTCACTTAAATGACAAGTTATTACAGAGAAACTTGTGTAGCGGTGGGCTTGATCCTGACGCATGCGTAGTAGGACCAGGTTTTTATTAGGACAGAGGCACTTGGATCGATTTATGATGGGAGGTTTGGCGGTGATCTCCACCCAATGCTTGCGCAATAGAGTTAGAATTGTTGCTTGAATGACTCGATTCGTTTATATAATTAATTATATTTTAGAATGTTTTCCTTCTGTCCGAAATAAGAAAATTTGGGCGGTACTTAAAATGTCAAATGGGAACTCGCGTTTTGTGATATGTCATAAGTGTTTATTATGTTCTCAACAAATGTTTAGCATATCACGAATATGAGTATCCAAAAATATTTTTATACCGTTTATGGAATCAAGCAGCAGGAAGTAAAAAAATATTAATTGCTTGTCTAACCATCTTCTTTAACCATGAGTGAAATCGCAAATTAGGCTCAAGTTAATGACTTCAACGCATGTATACAACCTCCCACACCTACTTGACAATACACTTACCCAACCACGTCTGAAGGAAAGTAAGGGTCTACTACGAAATGCTTTTAACTTACTTCATGTATACTTTCTAATCATCTAGTTTGTGTGCTTGTAAACTTCTAGAAAAAGTATCCTACGGGTAAACAAATGGTATTGAAGTTTTTTCGGCTGAAAATAATTAATTTTAGAACGGTGCGGTGTTTGTTTAGGATTCATTATTAGTGACATTAATTTACTAATTAATGGATCACAATTCAACCGACATCAGCTACGAATTTCCACGGACCGCTGTAATTATAGTTAGAAAATGTAAAGATCTTGAAGCACAAACAAGACAGTTGATTGAATTCTTGCGTAGAATTCCAGATCAACTTATATCGAGAGAGGTGTCGAGAAAAATACAGTCTCCATTTCCAAAAGTACAATATGTACAGCGAACTTTAAATGGGGGACTTCACTTACTTTTTAGTGACCATTAAAAATATGAATTTCAAATTTCAAAAATGTACCACCATTTTCCAATATGGTAGACAACTTTCGAATTTCGTATGGAACACCCTGTATTTATAATGATTGCGGGTTTTACAAGTTAATATAAGACTTTTGTTTCTGGTTGTTTTTTATACAATTAACCGTTTAAAAGTTAGATTTGTATAAAGTTTTAAAAACACCCTAATTGAGCGAATGATATTTTGGTATGAAAACGTTTTGAACCAATGAAAAGCTCTTAACACTAATAAATCATTTTTTTAGACGAATAACTAACTTTTTAAAATCAAAAAATATGGCTTTTGTAAATTTAAAAAAATCATAAAACAGAGGAATTAAGTGACGAAACTACAAATTTGTCTCACATGAAAAATTAAGTTGATAACAGATGTTTAATATCATCTGATTCACAATCCAGAATTCAGTAAAATCCAAAATCACTGTGAAACATAGGGTGTTCCATAACAGTTTGAAAGTTGGCCGCCATTTTAGAATAAAACCACAAAACTGTACTTGAGAACTATACCCTTATAAACAGAGAGCTTTCATTAAATATCAAATTTAACAATGATAATCAACAGCTGACTTTAGATTCGACATATTTATACTAGAGAAGGTCTAGCATGATCCGTGGCCTTGAGATACGCAGTAAACTCGGAGTTGATTCGAGTGGTGGGGGGTCTGAGATGCTCAGTTTGTTGCCACACTCTGAACATAATACTTCGGTCTGGAAGCCTTGTGCACCACGCCCCTTGAGGAACACCACGTCCCTTGCCTTCCCCACTTGCCTAAGTTCATCCCGCCCGCCAACGCATCTGAGAGCTTATGCTATTGTACATAATTATAACAGTATCAATAATGATGTTGTCTCACCTGTGAAGAAAATAAGGTCTCAGTTTAGCTCTGGGTATAAGTTCCTGTCGACGTACTCTTGGCACGGCTGCGTCTAAAGACCAATGTAACTCAGTATTGTTACGTAGACGAGCTCCATATCGCCACTCGAAACGATCTCTGAAACAAATATAATACACGATTGTATAAACCTTTTCAATTCATTTTGATATGCAGTGTGTCTTTTTTAAATGGTCCACCATTAGTATCTTGTAAACTAAAAATCTCACAACAAACTTTAAATGGGAAACCTTTAATTGTTTGTTAAAAAATTAAAAAATATGTAGTTAAAATATTTGTAAATGGCCGCCATTTTTCAATATATCGGTCAAGTTTCGAATTTCTTTTGGGACAACCTGTATTTTATGGATATTTTGGATTTCGGAAGTTATTTAAAAACTTTTACTTAATACGTTTATATCGGTATACAGTTTTAAAAACACCCTAACCGAGCGAAAGATATTTTTGTGAAACGTTTTGGACCAATGAAAATGCTCTTAACACTAATAAAACATTGGTAAGACAAACAAATAACTTTTTTAAATCAACAAATATGTTTTTTGTTATTTTTTTTAAACGTTAATACAGAGGAATTAAGAAACAAAATTACAAATTTGTCGCATGTGAAAATGAACTTGATAACAGATGTTCAATATCAGCTGATTCAGAATCCAGACTTCAGAAAAATCCAGAATCATCATAAAATATAGGATGTTCCATAAGAAAGTTGGCCGTAATTTTCCAATGTAAAACATTAAAACTACTATAAAATGAGAACTTGTACTAGTAGCCTAATAAACAGAGGGTTGTCGTTAATCAACAATTTGCAACAATGAGACTCGCTTAATGTTTCAAGTGTTACAAATTTGCAGTTGTCACTTAATTCCACAGTGTTATGGTTTTAAAAGAAATAGCAAAAATCGTATTTGTTGATTTTAAAAAGTTATTTTTGTTTGTCTAAACAATGTTTTATTACTGTTAAGAGTGTTTTCATTGGTTCAAAACGTTTCCGTACACAAATATCTTTTTAAAACTTTACACCCTTCTAACTTTTAAACCGTTAGTCGTATAAAAAAAAACACACCAAGAAAAAGATCTTCAAATATCTTGTACAATCTAAAATCATAATAAAATGCATGGTGTTCTCTGCGCATTTTGTTTTTTTACACGACCTTATAGCCTGAAAAAGGCCCAGACCTTGTTTTTGTTTTGTTTGTCTGGAGCGGTCGGGATGCAAATCAGTCCATAATCCGAGGCCCCAAGGTCGAGGTGCCAACTCGCAAAACTAGCGGAACTAAGCAGCTCGTGAGATGGGGAACATATAAACTGAATTTTGGAAATTCGCTCAACTCACGTCAGCAGTTCAGCTGCCTGATCGAATTGTTTTGTATTACTCAGAATTTTTAGAGACGTACTTAGCACAGGCTATAAAATAAACTGAACCGCTTTTGTTGGTAGATTTACTTAATTGTTACTATCTTTTATCAACCTTCTTTTGATACACAACCTATGACACTCGTCTCAGTTAGAAGTTTCGTTCAAATCGGTGTAGCTGTTTTCCATCTTTATACAGTAGCATAGATGGTTGTACCGTAAGACTAATGATGCTATCAAATTGCATAAAGTCTAACTACAGTACAGCATTAACTAATACCTGTAGTTAATTATGCCTTGAGCCTGGCTAATGCAGTAGTCAGCCATGCCCACCTGCTCTCCTACATACATTGTCCACGCCACTTGGCGTGAATCGTAGAAATTCCGTGTAAAAAACGTTGAGCGATTTCAAATTTTGGTCGCCACAAGCGATGAGCTGGAAACTCTGTATTTGTTATAAACCTTTTACAGATTTAATAGTATAATTTTGTTGTTGTAAAGTAAAATAGAAATACTTGGCGGTAATGTTAGTGAATCAATAACCGTATTTTATAAAATTAAAATTATTCTTACTTCGTCATACTGTCTATACGGAGTTTCAAGGGTTTGTAACAATGTTTGTCCAAATAAATTAAAGAGCAAAGTAATTCGATCACGCAGCTGAACCGCTGACGTGCGCTGAGCGAATTTTTAAAATTATGTTTACATGTTTTAGAGTTTCAACCGACTATTTGGGAAATTGGTCTACTCATGCAGGTTCTACTCATGCCACCCCCGTCCCCCTAGCGCCCAGGGAAAGGAAAATATGTATATTGTTAATTATAGTCAGGTACTTTTCTTTAAAGAGATTAGCACTAAAATATGTTTTAAATGTTATGTGCCGTTTGATTTTACATATACTTATTTTATTTTTTACAAGAGTTCAAGCACGAGCTGCTGGGTCACTGAGTCTAGGAGTGTTATAGGTCTTTGTGTATTCACTGACGGTGTAAAGGTACAGACTCAATGCTGTGTGGGTTAATATTTCACCTGAACAGCCAAATGTTCTTCCCAAATTTTATAAGTTTTCTTGGGGAGGTCAAAAATATCCCTGGCCTTCTTTTGCCGAAGGAGGGGAGGGTGCTCCTTAACACGTTCACTGCTTCGCAAATTTCGTATTTCCTATGCTAGGAGCTGACCTTTTATTTTTTATATTTATAGTCTAAATGAGTAGAAACTACTTTATTTTTTATTTTTGAACCTTTTTACGTAATAATTACTAATATTTTAAAGCGGACGCCCATAGCACATAGGCTTAAAATTGGCGTGCGAATGCACGCAATGCATTGTGTATAAAAAATACTCCCAATTCGGGGGTTGGAAGCACGCAATGCATTAGTGTTTAGAGTCAAGCTCACATGTGCGTCCTTAGCAGTGAATGTGGTAATCCCCATACCCCGGTCTAGCCCCCCTCCCCAGAAAATATCATATGGGCGCCCATTTGCAGGTACTATCTGTGTGTATAGATATATTTGTGTGAAACAGTGGGCACGGATGTATACATAATTATACAAAGACATAAGTCCTTCATAATACATAATTAATGATAGTCCATCATTCACAAAACACACTAGTTTCAGAATGCAAGTTGGAAGTAAAGAATACGTGTAAAATCGCAGCTAGTCTCGGAATTGCAGAACAAGCGACTCCGGAATTTCCGGAGGGGATCAATTGACCAGGATGCAATTGCAGGATGTATTTTGGGACAGACTTTCTCTGGATGTCTCTTGGGAGAAGGCTCGCAGACTAGACCCTTTTTCGGCTATTAAATAATCTTGTAAATATAAAGAGCCAGTAGTTTTTGTTGTGTATTAGTTTAGCACCGAAATAAAAGAAAGTAATTAGAAAGAAAGATTGTCTTTTCTCGCGGACCTTCGCGCTATCTTTTCAGCTCGGATGCCATCCTGACAAGTCCGGAGTTGAAGAGGACCAAGGGTGCTAGCAGAGAAATAGCGTCACAATTGGTACGAGAAGATTTACTGTGCGCCAGGGTCACATTTACACCTGCGTGTGTAGCATTTCTTTGCACCTCCAGCGCCTGCTCACGAGATGGTTTGTTTCGCTGGCAGCTTTGCAAGTTTGCACCTTTACCTTGCGGGTAAGGTAAAGCCTTGGCTCGAACCATAAGCTCCTATACCAACAGTGAAAAACTTTCATCAGCTGAGACAAATAGGAACTATTTATAACCTTAAACATTCTTAGATTTATTCGTAAATTTTCGAGTATTTGCCTCAACTTGAGACCATGCCCTTTAGTTAGACTGATATTAAATACATAAGGCAGTAAGTGCACAATCTTTACTTAATTTTACTTTATATATACTACACTAAAGTAAACATTACTATTTGTACTTCTACAGTTATTTCTTCTTTCCTTACAGTTTCTTCTAGACATTTACTATTTAAAATTTAACCAAAAAGAAAGAAAAAGACCCAATCGCAAAAGAAATGTTTGAAATGTCACTTCCCTTAGAAGAGTGAATCGTCAACCATCCGTTCTGGACGATTAACTTGTTTAGTTTAATTGGCCTCGCTGAAGTCGAGAAGTTACGGAATGTCTGACGTTACTCGACTGTGTGATTCGATTAATCGAACGAGCCGTGGTATTCAGCCATGAAGGGGAGAATGAATGGCTTTTATATAAAGAGTGAACTAATTGCTGTTTTTAATGAGGCACTCTACTGACGGCGGATATGTTCAAAGCAATAAGATTTGGAGGGAATTATGTGTATTTAATCGCGTTGAATGGGAGTTTTACTTGCTAATTTATTGAGATGTATATACAATGAACAGCTTGACTGAATTAAAAATGAGCAAGTTGGTACAAACCTGTGTAGGACTTTTAAGTTATGAAAATAAAACGTAAAATATCAAGGAAAATTAAATATTTAAAGTCGACTTTCTAGACAGTTTATTCTAATATTTTTCTTTTTATATTTTTAACCGGATTCGGTGCCCATGATACATAAATACAAAACATAATATTTGTATGCCTGCTTAAACTCAGGCATGCTTTACATAATCCCGTTGTTAGACTGAGTAAATCCCAGCATCCTACCATTATGTTGGTATGTCTATGATTAATTCCCTGAAGAAGATTTATCAGTGGGCATTAAGAATCAAAAAATATATACAGTATATGTACAAGATTCTTCCAATAATTCTTTTTATTTTATAAGTGAGTTTTTGACCAAGCTCAAGCCTAGGACTTTGTTTTATTACTGTTTAGTTTTGCCCTGTTTATTGTTTATAGTTGAATGTTTTTGTGTACTGCTCTCTAGTGGTTATAGAGGGTGTTTCAGAAGGAATGGATAATAATTCAGAACTGATTATACAGCTAAAAATAAGAAAAAAGGTTATTTAAACGTTGGTTCGGAAAAGTTTCGTTTCCAGATATCTTCCATTTCATTTTTCTTACAAAATAATTCATACCTAGAGAACGGTTTGACCGATTCAGTTCAAACTTGGCATGAAGTTTAACCTAACAATGACCTTTGTTTAAGAAAATAAGCGATTATATCTAATCATGCCTTTAAAAATGGCGGGTGTTTGAAAATTTCTAACTTGAATTGAATAACCCAAAAACCGTACATTTTAACAAACAATTTCAAGGCACCTTTTTTGTAGTTCTTTTGATTCCCTATCGGCTGGTTTGACTGGCAAAACAATCGACAAACAAGGGTATTAGTTAAGGTATATGTAATAATTTCCGGACCAAAGTTTATATGAACTTTTTTTCTTATTTTTGGCTGTATAATTAGTTCCTGAAGAATTATCAGTTCCTCCTGAAACATCCTGTATAAACATTTTCCTAACTTTTGATATAAGCTTTCGAATTGTCTTCTTGAGATAATCTGAATGTATACGATATAAAAAAGCATAATTAGTATATACTATGTATGATGTGGTAGAATAAATATTACTGTATATGTTTCTATTAGAGTTGAGCAATAAAAATCATCCAATATCAGTAACAACTTTTGTAACATATTTGCCGAAATGTGATTTGACTGCACCGAATACTCCTCAAGAATTCACAACTCTGAACAAGTAACTATACACCTGGCGGCCACAAAACCCCTCAACTTTGTTGTAATTCCAGTTTGAGAAATGTCAGGATAAAGTTCCGTAAGATCAATTCGAGCCCGTGGAGTTTATAAGAAAGTCCAAGACGAATGCTACAAACTTGGAAGAGATTTTGTGTTTGTAATTCAAAGTTTTACAGGTCGTATTGAGTAGCTCTGAAGATACTGTGTCAAGTTTTACTAACTGTATAACTTCCTAGAGTAGGCGTACATGTTGAGTGACAGAATTGATGTATTTATTACTTCTATAATTTGGAAGGAGTTAATCAGAGATAGGGTTCCGTACTGTCACCCGTTTCGTAAATTTTACCGCAACAAGTGATACACACAATACAACCACGGTTTGAGTGAATTATTGGTGGAGGAGGGGCATTAAAAACTTTTTCTCAAATGTTCGGATCTTCATTTTTGCTGTACCTAAAGTTTTTGGTGCGTGATCGTGGTTCTATGTGTGAAGCAAAGCCTAGCACCTACAAAGCGATGTAGCACCAAAAAGCACTTGAAGTACAAGTTATGAATGATACTTTTTATCACACTGTACTGGAATTACACGAACACTTAATTAATTAAATTACATTATAAATTTATCTACATACTTGTATTTTAAACACGATTTAACCGATAAGCGACAGTGCTGTTATCTGTTGTAAAACTGCTGAACCTGTTGAAGTTACAGCTGTTGCAATTTTAAAGCATAGCAATGCATTGTTTACGTACACTACTTTCTGGTCGTCCTAGTACCAAAAATAAATCGGCTGGTTATTGAATCAGCTGACTGTTTGAGCAAGTAGTGAATGACTGCAATAAAGACTCACTTTACGGACGTAACGCGTGCATAAAAATAGTTTATTGTACGCCCTCTTTAACTTCGAAATAAATAATAGTCTATACTATATTATAAAGAGGTAAAGTTTGTTTTGTTTGTTTGTTTCTAGGTATACGAAATATATTAGTAGAATTTGTTTGCACCTAAGCCTCGAGCTTCGATTCCTTCGTTCCACTCTCGGCGGAAAAACTCGCTTTGCGAAATTGCTGCTATTGGTTACTGCTTCGCTTCGCTCGACCGTCGGGCTCGGATCAGAAGATCCACGTCGGACACGTGGACTTGAACCAAGACGTTTATGGTATTTTTTCCACGTTTTGATAAATTTTTGGGGGAACTAAACGAGCCATAATGTCGTGTAAAAAAAACAAATGTGTAAAATAATCCCCTATATTTATATTTTCCATCAAACTTCAAGTTTCCTTTTAGCACGAAGTAAAATTGCTAAAAAATTGCTTCCCGTAAAAAATGTGCTTCCGGCTGTTGGATTTTTTGATTAACGAACTCGTCTGAGCCATGTAGGCAACCAACGTGTGTACCAAATTTGGACCAAATCGGACTTAAATTGCGGCCGTTAGAGTGCCAAAACACACACACACGTATATATATATATAATTTTTAATGGCACACGATTGACATTTTGATCGATTTTGGGAAACCAAGCGAACTATAAAATCGCGTAAAAAAACAAAATGTGCTGAATAATGTCTTGCATTTATGTTTTTAGAAAAAACCCATTCTCGTTTCATTCTCGTAGGAAAAATCTAAAAAAATAGTTACTTAAGGTCAAAAAACGTGCTGCCAGTTGTTGAATTTTCTTTTCTTACGAACTCGTCCGAGCGACGTAGCCAACCAACAGTTGTACCAAATTCGGGCCAAATCGGACTTAAAATAGGTCTCATCATTAGCTCATCTTTCCTATGGAAATTCGCAAACAAGACCACCATTATTAAAAACGTAAGCGTATACAAGCGAAATTTAAGTCGAGCTCATCACCTAAAATATCGCGCTGCTGACATTTTGAATCTCACAATGTATTTGCATATGTTGTTTTTCAGTTATTCATCGTACACTTGAATTATTATGTATCTTAAACAAATTTCTCTCAAAATTTAACCCATTTAAAACGATTTTGAATTTGTTTTATATTGAACAAGTTTGTATTTTCCCTGTACTGTTAATGTATCCTCCTAAAAAACAACGTATCGATTTACCCCTAAATTGACTGAGGAAAACCAATTTGGGCCGAGTGGTTTGGGTTTAATAGGGCAGTTAGGGAAACATTGTATATAGTGCACATAAAACGCCGTGTGTTTGGGAACTAAATGTCCGGTCGTGGAACTCATGAAGCCTGTGCAGACTTATTTATGTACGAGAAAGATTTAATTAAAATGTGAAACTATTGTCGTCTAAAACTATTGGTATTCGTTGCAACCTACATTTATACAAATGCACAATTATTTTTATTTTTTTATATCTGAAACCCTGACATACCTAAGGTAGTTTCGTGGTGGGCTCGAAAACGAAAATGCAAGTATAATAACAAGCAGAAATTTTTAATAACACATTTAATGTTTAAGAGCTTCGCGAGCTCCATCCATTCGCGAACTTTGCGAGTTTACATCTCGGCCATTGGCCTACGTAGATTTTTGCGAAATATATTAGTAGAATTTGTTTGCACTTACGCCTCCAACTTCGAATTTGCACTTTGGACTTTCGGCTACTGGGTATGGACTGCTTCGCTTCGCTCGCATCGTAAAACTTGGCCGTTGGCCTCGTATCTGAAGACCCACCATGTCGGCCATGTGTATTTGGTATTTTATGGTATTTTTTTACGTTTTGATAGATTTTTTTGGGGAACCAGACGTGTTTTAATATCATGCATAATAAAAATATGCAGAATAATATCTTCTATTAATTTTTTTATATAACACCCAAAAACGTTCATTCTAGTACGAAAAATCTAAAACAAATATTACTTCTGTCAAGTGCAGTGCTTCCTCTCGATTTTTGGCTAACGAACAGTGGTTGTTCGATTTTTGGCTTACGAACTCGTTCGAGCCACTTAGAAAACTAACGTGTGTACCAAATTTGGTCCGATTCAGACGTAAAATGCGGCCGTTAGAGTGCGAAAACATATAAACTATATATATATATATAATTTTTAATGACACACCAAAACGTGTTCTGGGGACCATGATCGGTGCTCATTGACTACTCCCGACCTTAGGTCTCACCATATGTATCACTGCAATAGCTGATTTTTCCTATGAAAGATTGATACTAAGTAGTTGTGGCTCGATGGATCAGCCTAAGGTCTAGACTAACGTAGGAGTGATGAGCTACGTCTCGGGAGACAAGCGATTCGCACGGCAACCAAATTAATTAATTAGTTTAGGCTTTTCTGCATAGAACTAGCTGGTGGGAGAGTTCAGGGATTCGCCATTCGTCGAAATCCAGAGTGATCGCTTGTCGCTCGATTCTTACAAATATTTTTCTTACTGGCTCACTGGTTGTTGAACGTTTTTTTTTCACTCTTTATTATTTAAATATGGCAAAAAAGTTCTATGATGAAGAATTTGAAGTTTTAATTTTCTTAGTGCAAGAATATCTGTCTCTATGGAATGATAGAGATAAATTTCAAGAATACAACTCAAAATAAGAACCTGGGATGTAATAGCATCTTCTATGGGCATTCTCTGGACAATTGGATGTACTCCAAACCGCCTTTTTCGTTTCAAAGAAATTCTTGAACTTTCACTCAATACAAGTAATTTTACAAGTTCACCGTTTGATAGCATTATGATAAATACCTTTTGTAGCTCATATGGTAGCCCCAACCACTACCTGTCGTTCATCTTTTGTCGCTCCTAACGACCCGAGGCCTACGTTTGGATGACCAAAAGGGAATACTAATAATTTATGCATAAGACCGCCATTAGTTAAAAAAATAATATTCTAATCGTGCTTCGCGCTCGGTAGTCTGCCAGCCTCCAAAAGGTTGATCCGGTGGAGATTTATTTCATTTTGGCTGGAATAAATAAAGTATCTGGTTTAAGTTCTACTTCGTGTCATGGCGTTATTTTTGCCAATAATTCCTCTCTTATTCCTATGTGACTTAACACATTACTATTTGATATTAATTGAAATATTTATTTTTCAATTAATAAATAACTAGCTGACCCATGCGAAGCATTCGCATTCTAACTTACTTAAATCCCACTTAATTAAAGTACACACCGTATATTTAGTATCGTATAGTGCGTATATTAATTAAAAATAGCAATGTAGTGGCGTAACGGCACGGCAGCTCTCCAGCTGGGTATTGTTATCATCAGTGTTGCCAACGACAGGAAAATACCCCTACAACTTACTTGATCTTAAATCACTTTCGGATTCTTTATTTCTTTTATTTTTTACTTTTTCATATAATTGTATTTTGTATATTTTTCCGGTGTAGCGGTTAAGGAAAGCTTTAAAATGGTGCCTCATTCATGTAATTTGATGATGTATCAAGGAAGTAATGGCTTACCGACAAAACAATGGCCTTGAGAAATAATATATGTGATAACAAAGAAAGTTAAGAGAGAAGTAGGCCAGCTATGGAGAAGGTGGAGATTTGGTTTACTTTGTTTGTAGAATATTAAGCTAACAAATTTTCGTATTACGCATTTTAGCGTGTAAGGAAAAGTTCTGTAAGCAGGTCAGGAACAGAACATCTAACATTACGTTTGCTAGCAGTTTTCGATTTAAAAATAAACGTAAAGACGTTGCGTTTTTATCATACACAGGTTATAAAATTCGCTAATCACAATGCTTGTAGTTTATAGATTGTGTTCCTGGTGGACGTAAAAGAGAGACATAAAACAAGACTACAGTAAATTGTAAGTGGGCAGATCTTACATGAGCGCGTGTTTAAAGACTGTTGTGCATTAGGTTTATATGTAAGCCACTGACGGAGATAAAGTGTTTGATGTATTTAGCTCTAAACAAGACATTTTGTAAGGTTTATGTGTCGCGAACACATGTGAGCTAATGTTTTCATGTCGCTTTAACTAACTTTGCCGTCTGAGTTGTTGGGTCATGGAATTGCGGTATATTAGCGAATTTCCGTAGGAAAGATGAGCTATTGCAGTGACCCTTATGGTAAGATCTAAGCTCGGGCGTAGTAAATGAGCACTGATCGTGGTTCCCAGAACACGTTTTGGGGTGTCACTAAAAATTATATGTATATGTGTGTTCGCACTCTAGTAGAAGCATTTTAAGTCCGATTTGGCCCGAATTTGGTACAACTGTTGGTTGTCTACGTCGCTCGGACGAGTTCGTTAGAAAAAAATCCAACAACTCCAACGTTCCTTTCCAACGTTTTTTGAAAGGAAGTAACTATTTTTTTAGATTTTTCCTACGAGAATGAGTTTTTTCTAAAAACATAAATGCAAGACATTATTCTGCACATTTTGTTTTTTTTTACGCGACGTTATAGTTCGCTTGGTTCCCACAAAATCGATCAAAATGTCAAATACCATAAAAGTACCCGGTTCAAATCCGACGGCCGAGTTTGTACGCTGCGAGCGAAGCGAAGCTCATACAAGGCCGCAAGATCGAAGTGCAACTCTGCTGCGAGAGGAACGAAGGAGCGTGAGAGTCGAAGCTGGAGAAACAAGTTCTACTAATATATTTCGTACAAACAGGCAGCTATTCAGTCCTGTCGTGAGTAGACCAATTTCCCAAATTGTTGGTTGAAACCCTAAAACATAGGCCTATAAACTTAGTTTTGGAAATTTGCTCAACTCATGTCAGCGGTTCAGCTGCGTGGTCGAATAATTTTTTAAGTTATTTTATCAATTATTTTTAACAATTGCATAAGGCTGTTTATGTTTTCTGTAAAGAATTGATGATTTGCCTTAGGGGAAGATATGTTTTTTTAGCGTTCTTTTTTAACATTATTTCGTTAATTGAACAAATTCCTGGAAAGAAGTTAGTAGAAATGAAAAATCAAGTAAAATGGTACGTTATCCAGATAAAACTAAATATGTTTTACAAATTTTTCTCGTTCATATTTTCAAAATTGTAAAAATTCGCAAATATAATTTTATTTTTATTTTTAAAGTAGTGTTTGAAAAATGGGAGCCCAAATGGACTTTTTGTGTGTTTGTTTTCTCTAAGTTAATGACGCATTTTCTTTATAAAACAAACTGAATCCTTTTTTACAAGATCATTGCAACGTATAAATGTTACATTTTAGACGAAGTTTTTAGCGTAACCTGTTTAAAAAAAACAGTTGGCTGTTTGTGTTGTAAATCACCCTATTCAAAATAAATTGATCAAGCTGAACCGTGATTTAAGTGAATTTCAAAATCTAAGTTTATATATTTTAGGGATTCGACCAACTATTTGGGAAATTGTTCTAAATGCGCTTTTAGTCATAATTAATTACGTCATCTTGACTGCCTTTTTGTGTCCCAAAACATTTTGTTTCCATGCTACAAAGAAGTTTCTTACAATATTATGTACGCTTTATGATGTAAGAGAAGAAATGTGTAAAAATAGTACAGTTAGTTGTTATTCAAGCTATTTAGCAACTTTTAACAGTTTAAGAGTTTCTGAAAATTTTAGCGCTCCCAGCGGTTAAACGGTTAAGTTTATCAAAAAAACACCAAGAATAAAAATGTCTTAAAATTGCATGTAAAATCCACATCCGTCATAAAAAATAAGGGTGTCCATAAGAAATTTCAAAGTTGACCGCCATGTTGGAAAATGGCGGCCATTTAGAAATATTTTAACTACATATTTTTTAATTTCTCAAAAAACAAGGAAAGGTTCCCCATTTAAAGTTTTCTGTAAAATTAATACTTTCTGAGATCCCAATGGTGACCCAATTAAAAATCACAAAATATAAAATGTTTGAGAGGCTGCATCTCATAAACGGTTGGGTTTAGGAAAAAATACAAAAGAATAAAAA
This sequence comes from Philaenus spumarius, assembly GCA_018207615.1. Taxonomy (NCBI): domain Eukaryota; kingdom Metazoa; phylum Arthropoda; class Insecta; order Hemiptera; family Aphrophoridae; genus Philaenus; species Philaenus spumarius. Next base: position 233,956 of record JAGFPH010001137.1, read on the forward strand.
TGTCTTAAATTTGTGTCCCTAATCGAAATTCATCATACAAAATCCCAGGGGTTTCCATTTGAAAAAATTAAGTTGGCGGCCATATTGGAAAAATGGCGTAGTTTTTGGAAATTTTAATATTGTTAATGCAAGGGAAAAAGTAGGGAAAGTCCCCCATTTAAAGTTTGTTGTAACTTTTATAGTTTCTGAGATACCAATGGTGGCCCACTTAAAAAAAATCACCCTGTATAAAATGTTTAATGACACCCCAAACCGTGTTCTATAGGCCATGGTTGGTGCTCATTGACCACCTTAGGTCTTACCGTAAGGGCCAATGCAATAGCTCATCTTTCTTACTGAAATTTGCTAATAAGCTAAAATGGGCATACTAACCTTTCCTCAAATGTTTGGCATCAACAAATCAAGCGAAAAAGATTTGATAACGGTCCAAAGTTTGTACAACAGTTGCAGTTTTTTACAACGTTTACTGATCTACTGTAAGCCACCCTTCTATTTAATACGTTGAATATAAACATCTTTATCACTTCCTTGTGGTAATATCTTACTACTATAAAATTCCCTAAGCCAACAATGTATTGAACGTATTTATGCGCCGAGATTGTAATATATTAAGGTATGGTATGAACGTAATCTGGATTTGACAGCATTAAGCCTGGCCTGAGTTATGCAGAGTATGCTTCAATAACCTAACCTAACCTTACTTGGCTTATGCATAGCAATGGTTTATATATGGGGCTCTTATACGGTGGTATTTAAGATACAAACTGATAAAGTGATTTCGCGAGATAGTTTGGTTGGATTAATAATTTAACTGTACATTTATAATAAGCACTGTTAAATTTAAGATGAAATAATTCGACCACGCAGCTGAACCGCTGACGTGAGTTGAGCAAATTTCCAAAATTAAGTTTATAGGCCTATGTTTTAGGGTTTCAACCAACTATTTGGTAAATAGGTCTATTCACGACGGTGCTGAATAGCTGCAAAATGGTTTGCACGCCATTCCGCATATTGGGAGTATCTTCAATACACAATGCATTGCGTGCTTCGCACGCCAACCACCGTCTTGGGAGTATCTTCAATACACAATGCATTGCGTGCTTCGCAAGCCAACCACCGTATTAGGAGTATATTTAATATGCAATGCATTGCGTGCTTCGCACGCCAACCCCACGGTGGAATCCACCACATGGCTTTGAACCGGGTACTTCTATGGTATTTTACGTTTTGATCGATTTTGGGGGAACCAAGCGAGCTATAAGGTCGCGTAAAAAAACAAAATGTGCAGAATAACAGCCTACATTTATATTTGTAGAGAAAACGTAAAAACAAATTCATTCTCGTAGGAAAAATCCCAAAAAAGAGTTACTTCCGGTCAAAAAACGTGCTTCCGATTGTTGGATTTTTTTTGGCTAACCAACTCGTCCGAGTGACGTAGACAACCTACATGTGTACCAAATTTGAACCAAATCGGACTTAAAATGCGGCCGCTAGAGTGCGAACACACACACACACATATATATAATATGAATTTTAATGACACCCCGAAACGAGTTTTGGGGACCATGATCGATGCTCATTTGCTACTCCTGACCTTGGGTCTTACCATGAGGGCCACTGCATAGCTCATTTTTCCTATGGAAATTCGCTAATAATAGTAGGGTAAATATGTTTGCTTCATTAGCTGTCACACCTGACTCTGTCCGGGATAAAAATTAGCGACCCAGACCTTTCCACGAAAGTAAGAAATTGCAAAACTTAAAATATATCAGTAGAATTTGTATACACCTCAGTCTCCAGCCCAGGCTCACACGCTGCCTCGGTAGAGTTTGCACCTCAACCGCGGCCTCGGATTATGAACCGCTCCGCTTTGCGAGTTTGCGTCCTGGATCAGAAGCTGCCCCACGTTAAAAATTTCCTACGTGGATTTGAACCGGGTACTTTTATGGTATTTTCCGTTTTGATCGATTTTTGAGAATCAGATGGGCTATAAGTTCGTGTACAAAACAAAATCTGCAGCGTAATCGCCTGTATTTATTTTTGTTTACAAAACTCCAACAAGTGTCATTCTGGTACGAAAAATCTCAATAAATTGTTACTTCCTTTCAAAAAAGTGCTACCGGTTGTTGGAATTTTTGGCAACGAACTCGTACAAGTTACTTGGAAAACTAACGTGTGTACCAAATTTGTAACAAATAGGACCCAAAATGCACCCTTTAGAGTGCATTATGTACATACAGGGTGTAAAAAAAAAAAACCTTTCAGGACTTTGGGATATGATTCCTTATACGAAAAGTGTGAAGAAAAAAAAGTTTATATAAAAATAGGCCCGAGAACGCTTCGTTTTCCAGATATCCGCCATTTTGTTTTTTCTACAAAATAATGCGTATCTAGAGAACGGTTTGACTGATTGAGTTCAAACTTGGCATGCAGTTTAACCTAACAACGATATATCTCAAGAAAAATAAGTGATCAAATCCAATCATGCGTTTCAAAATGGCGGCTGTTTGAAAATGTAAAACATAAATTGCTCAAAAACCGTAAATTTTAACAAAAACTGTCAAGATACCTTTTTTGTAGCCCTTTTGATTCCTTAACGGATGGTGTAACTGCCAAAACAATTGGAAGAAGGATAATAGTTAAGTTATGTGTAATAATTGGTTTGTTCAACCCGGCATCCTATACCAATACAGTAAGTCCTACATGTACATTTGCTGTCATTTTTTTTAACTTAGCTATTATCCTTCGTCCGATTGTATTGATAGTTACACCATCCGATAGGGAATTAAAAGGGCTAGAAAAAGGTCTTTTGACATTTTTTGTTAAGGTTTACGGTTTTTGAGTAATTTAGGTTTGAAAATTTCAAACAGCCGCCATTTTAAAATGCATGATTGTATTTAATCGCTTATTTTTCTTGAGATATATCATTGTAAGATTAAACTTCTTGCCAAGGAACTCAATCAGTCAAACCGTTCTCTAGATATGAATTATTTTGTACAAAAAACAGAATGGCGGATATCTGGAAAACCAGGCGTTTTCGGGCCTATCATAATATGAACGTTTTTCTTTCTTTTAGTATGAGGAATCATATCCCAAAGTCCTGAAAGGTTTTTGTTTTACACCCTGTATATAATTTAGTTAATTGCAGCCCAAAACGTGTTCTGTGGAACATGATCGGTCCTCATTAACCACTCCCCTTAAGGTCACCATAAAAATCACTGCAATAGCTCATCTTTCCTATGGAAATTCACTAATAATCACACAACTTTACAACACTCGGAATAAGCTTAAATGACAGATAAGTATATGTTCAGAAAGGTGAGTAAATACCGAACCACACTAAACGACAAAGTTCTAAACAAGTTTTGTAACCACTTTGTAAAGTTGGCGTATTTTTGGAGTATTTCGATTTCAAAGTAAATTTCGCCTGGTTGCGTAACTTGTCTCTTTGTTCGGGTTAGTTTATCTAATTAAATCTAAACTCAAAGTTTATCGTAGCTTTTGTGAAAGTTTGTCTAAAGTTGTACGAGTTGAAGATGTCCTCACGGAAGTAATAACTATGCCGATTGTATCGTCTAACTCATCTAATTTAAATTTCTTAGATTAATCATTTAGATTCAAACTAATTCAGGTTAATTTTTCTTTGGAACGTAAGGTTTTTTCATGCAACAGTATCCTTAAATTACTAATATACACCGTCAATGAAACAAGAGAGCATTTAAACCCCACAACCCTACCAGATCTAAGTGCGTCTGTCTTAATCAGTCGTCATTTTCGAAAAAAATATCAGAGTATACAGTAATCTGTTTGCATTTTCCGCCTACGTCATAGGTTAATGAGCGAAGTGAGCAGAGGCGAAGCCTTTCTACTTTGTTTTTCGAATATTTAGGATTCCGTAGTGGTCTGTGAATAGTCCGCACATAGTTTTTTGATGTATGAGTTCCCTTACCCTTAAAGGTCACGTGATACTACTTGGAGGATCATAGTAGTGTTGCGTGGAATAAACAGTTACAGTGGATCTTGGGGTTTAGACATTTATTGCTATATTGCTATGAAAAACCGTGTATTGTCATCAACTTCAGCTTGCGAGTCAAAATTTATCATATTTAATACCATTTGCTTATTTTCTTTGGATTTTCTCCAGTTTGTTGGCCGAAATATCATAGCTAACGCTGACTGAAAACCATTTATATTTTAATAAATCATTAGCGTTAATAAATTAAAATGAAATAAACGGTACCAGGAACTGGCACATACTTTCTCACAAACATATTTAAATTATTTAACAGATTCACGATGACTTGTAGGGTGGGGTAGGGGGGTTGATTTTTTATTTAAGTTGGACATTAACTAATAAATATTATTATTATTATCTAGAGAGAAAACTATTCGATCGATATCGAACAAATTTGCACCAAACACGTCAATTAGGTCTTTATAGATGCACGAAAAAAGGTTTTGAAATTTTTTGAAAAACATCCCCTTTATGGCCAAAAAACCCCAAAAATCAGTTATTATTATTATTATTAGCTAAACGAGAATTTTTTGAAAGATGCGGTTTTTTGCATATGGTAGGGCACATAAAGGCTACAAATAAGCCAAATTTTATAAAAATCTTTAGAGCGGTTTTTTTATAAAAAAATAATAACAGATTTTTTGGGGGTTTTTTGGCCAAAAAAGGGGTTGTTTTTCAAAATTTTTCAAAACCCTTTTTCGTATATCTATACAGGCCTACTTGACATGTCTGGTGCAAATTTGGTTGAAATCGATTAAATAGTTTTCTCTCCAGCTTTGTATACGTACAGACATACAGACATACAGACATACAGACAGACATTTTGTAAAAACCACTTTTTTTAACTCAGGGGGTCCCAAAACGGATATTTCCACAAAAATATCAACATCGATTTTTTTTGCGATCACTATACTTTCTCTATCCTATAGTATAGTGAGAAAGTAAAAATAAAAAATAATAAACTGTACCAGATAACTGCCACATACTTTCTCCCAGTTGAAATTAATTTATAAATATTATTATTATTATTAAAACTATTCGATCGATTTCGAACAAATTTGCACCAAACATATCAATTACTCCTGTATAGATATACGAAAAAAGGTTTTGAAAAACTTTGAAAAACAACCCCCTTTTTGGCCAAAAACCACAAAAGTCGTTATTATTACCTAAACGAGAATTTTTAGAAAGATATGTTTTTTTTTCATATGGTAGGGTACATTAAGGGCTACAAACAAGCCAAATTTATCAAAATCGTTAGAGCCGTTTTTGAGAAATTTAGATTTTTCTCGTTAAATTTTCAAATTTAACTTTTTAAATTTAAATTTAAATTTTCAAAAAACGCCTGGAGATATTCTAGAACTACACCTACATACCAAATTTCATCAAAATCGGACCGTTGGTATGGGCTCCAGCTCTGTACACATCCAAACGGACACACGGACAAACATCACAAAAAAAACACTTTTTTGGGTTCAGGGAGCTCCAAAACAAATAATTCCACTAAAAATATTTTTGGGTTCAGGGAGCACCAACACAGATAATTCCACTAAACATTTTTTTGGGGTTCAGGGAGCACCAAAACAGATAGTTCCACTAAAAATTCAAATTGGAAAATTTGGAAACAATACTTTCTCCATATACTACGTATAGGTGGGAGAAAGTAAAAATCACAACACATGAAGGAGATAGAATTTCCCAAGAGAAATTCTTGAAGACATAGAAAAATAAGGCGTAAATTAACTCACATGTTACCGTATGCCTTCTGATTTGTAACAATTTGTATGGTTTTACTATTTATATTTGAATGATCCAATCCCATTAACTATTAAACATTTTTGTTTTAAATAACTAAACCATTTCACATAGAAAATATTTTAAATGAAAGGGAAAGAATTTCTAAAGAGAAAAATTTCTATTGCATAAAAAAGGAGGCATTAAATTCAGCCATATTTTTTAGCTGTTGGATGTGTTAAAAATTTGTAGGGGATTTAATGTGTATTGGGGATGGGCATACTGTTAGTTTTTAACTTTGCAAACAAATATTTAAGAAACAGAATAATTTGTTTTTTTAATTACAAGCAAAATTCTGTTTTTATTTTGTTCTGTACCTTAGTTGCCTATTTTGTCCATCGTCCAGAAGGGTGTGTAGGAAGTATTTCGCGAAAGAAATTTTCTTTCAAATCCCTAAAAACGAGAACGGGCATTCTTTTTTTAGTTCTGACTTGCGGAAGGGTCAGAAGTTGTGGGACCATTTTTTAACATCCTGTATACTCACACACGAGATTAGGACAACACTCTGCAATATATCTTAGCAAACATCCCAAGACCGTTAAACAAAGACACACCATTAGTTAAGAGATTAGAAGAGGTAAGCCCTATTGCCCTCCTGTGGTGAAATGAAAGTGCGTCTGTTGTTGCCATAGCGACGCCACCGACAGTGCTAGTCTGTAAGCGCAATAGAAGTGACGTTAGATGCAAAACAATTAACTTTGTGTGATTCCTTAGAATAGCTACAGAACAATCATTGTTTAATGTTTTAAATTATTACAAGGGCTTCGCACTAGTTCATTCATCCACACGTGAGTATTGTAATTTCATTAAACTAGCGATTCTTGTATATTTTTGTATATAAATTTATTTCGGGGATCTCGCTAACGGCTCTAACGATTTGGATGAAAATTTGCATATAGGGTTTTTTGACTTCAGGAATCGAATGCGCTAGGTCGTATGTCTGCAAAAATGCGCTATGTAGCTCTTTAAGTCTATGTAAACTCTGAACTTCTTTTATATACCTCCTTTGAAGTCATTAAGTAGGCGAATAGATACAATCCAGATATTTTACAAACAGATGTTAATCTGTTAATTTTAGCTCCAGGTTTATATAAAATTTATCAAACATAAATCATTAATTGCACTCACGTTTTAAAAAATTTAAATAAACAGTTTATGTTTACGTAAGATCGACGTAAACATTCATATTTATTCAGTATGTGATTCGTATTTTCATACATTTTCCTAAAAAAAAAAAAAAAAATACTGAACGATGCTCGGTCTCCCAGGTACTTTCATTAGAAGTGACCTCAAATCTACGACGTATGTTAAATGTCTAAATCAAATTATTTATTCAACGATAAATTAGGAATTATAACAAAGAACCATCACGCAACCTCCTAAACGAAAGCGAAACCTACTAATTAGAGATATAAATTATTTTAAAATAAGAAATTAAATATTTATGGATATGCCAATTTATGCAATGAAACAATTAGGAGCAAAACTAAAGCCAGTTTCGATCGAGTCTACTATTTACAAAACTATGGATATTGTAATAATTGTTATCGAAATCGGTTCATAAATAGTTTTAATTTTTGACCACCATTTAAAAAACAAATTGAGGCGGTACATTTACAAAAATCAGCAGAATAGTACATTTCCCATGAACAGTTCGTTTTGGACACCAATATACCAAATGTCAAGACTCTAACTAACCTGTAAAAAGCACTTGGTATAATGGCCGTGGTCCATCACTTGTGTGGCTTTGTATTTTCAACCCCGACGCAAAAAGGATAACTTTTACGTGTGTTTCAGTCTGTGGCATCGTTGCTACCAAACGGATGAATCGATTTGATTTGTTAAGGTGACTTGATAGAAGCCGTTTTTGTGTCGGGTTTTTTTAATTTTAAATTTAAGAGGTATAAAGTATAGATTTTTGCCTCACATTTTTCTAACACTCTTACTCCTGCTTCAGAGCGCTCAATGAAACATAGTTGTAATAATGTTGTTCTTTGTTTCAGGTTTGTTCTTCTACGATTGCTGGCAAATGATCTTACAGCACGTCCTACTTGTGAGTTTTATTAAATTGTCATACTAGAACTGTTAAGAGTACATGTGTGTGCACTATTCATAACAATTAAAGTTCTTCTTCGCCCAAGTGTACAGTGTGGTTGTAATAAACTTGGTCCGAGTACAGTCAGTGGCATTGTGGTGGCTAGGGGAGAAGCGGGACGGTTGGACCATGCTGGACTGAAAACATCAGTCTCAGCGTCTGCTAATGCCCACTTACCGCTCCCCTACTCTAAGCACCATTCAATGCAAAGAGAAGGAATTGTTAGTAAAGGCAATTTGTGTAGGTTGGCTAGTAACGCTACAGCCGGCTTGAATCACAAGACTTGAGGCTAGTTGAAACACGCAATCGTAACCTCGTGTTCGTATTATATTATTTTTAAATTAATGATCAGAGAAATAACTTTAAATTATTATGAAAGCTTTCTATTTTGTACTTGTGAACTTAAAACATGGCCATTACTGTTTGAAACCCCTTAACTGCATTAAAAATTATAATTTTTTACTTTATTAAACCTTTTATAAAAAAGAAGTTGCCGCCGATTTCTTTTTTATTATGAGTTATAAGACTGAAACACAGCCTGAAGAACGGTTTAAAAGGTTAAAAAATGTTTAAACTGCGTTCGAAACAAGTTGCTACGAAGTGTATGTTTCGCTCTGTCCCACAAGGCGATGAAGAAGACCTTAAAACATCACCTGAGGTTGTGTTCTAATACATCAAAGATTGTGAATCGCCAATAAGAATATTGAATTTACCTGTGATATTTTAAAACAACGCGTGAATTGGGATGTTTGTTGTTATTGCATTGCAGCTACCTACTTTTTACCATCGTGTACTATTTTTATTAAACTCAATGCAGGACATAAGAAATTTTTAAATAGTTTAAGTTATTGCCTTTCATCTATATAATAAAAATGAATTGCTGTTTCTTTGAAATCGCATCAATTGAGAACTGCTGGACCAATTTGGCAATTTTTTGTTTTAAAATGTTCGTAGTAGTTCGAACTAGGTTTTTATATAAAGAAAAATTTGAAAAGTTTCCCGAAAAAGTTTCAAATTTGGAAAAAACTAAACAGCCTCTTTTGTATATGGACTCAAGACCATAGCGCTCAAAAACAGCTGTTCGAATAAAATGCTTAGTAACACATGTTTGTTTACATTCATTACCATAGCAACTTTAGCAAATTTATAATCAGTTTATTATTCTTCAAAACCAATAGCTTTTTAGATTAGATTGACAAATTAAAAGCAAACACAAACAAAAATCAATAAAACATACTTAGGCCTACTATATTATAATTCAATTTAAACATCGGTTGTTACATATTATTATAAATAAAACAACTGTTATGGATCAAAAACTGAACATAATTTTAGGTTAGGCCTACAATGAACCAAAACACTTTTATTTGCAACCAATTTCTCTAATTTATAATCGGGTTATTATTCTTCAAAAACCAAAACAGCTTTTTTAGGTTAGATTGCCAAACAACACAAACAAAAATCAACGAAAAATGCTTACTGTATTATAATTCAATTCAAACATCGGTTGTTACATATCTATTTACTTACATATATGCTGTTTAAAATATTGTTTATATAAATTGTTTATATAAATTGCTGACATAAACACCATTTGCAATTCAATAACTTAAGTCAAAAGAATGAAATTTGATAACTGCCCTTAAAATTAAATAAAGCAATAGCGAAGCATTGCCGGGTCCACTAGTTGAAAAATAAAAATTCACCTACCAAATCGAGTTTAGTACCATGTATTTCATATTTGTGTAATATTTTGTCGCTTCTTTAATGATCTTAAAAATTGGCCTCAGCTATTTAGCTACTTAATAGATCTATTTATGAAATCATTAATAATTCGATCACGCAGCTGAACCGCTGGTGTGAGTTGAGCGAAATTAAGTTTATATGTTTTAGGGTTTCAACCAACTGTTTGGGAAATTGGTCTACTCACGAAGGCGCTGAATAGCTGCCTCTGTGTACGAAATATATTAGTAAAATTTGTGTACACCTAATCCTTCGTTCCACTCGCCTTGCTAGTCTGTACCTCTACTTTACGGCCTCGGGTTATGGACTGCTTCGCTTCGCTCGCAGTGTAGAAACTCGGCCTTTGTCTCTGAATATTTTAACCGTACCACGTGGATTTGAACGGGAACTTTTATGGTATTTTACGTTTTGATCGATTTTGGGGGAACCAAGCGAGTTATAATGTCGCGTTAAAAAACAAAATGTGCAGAATAGTATAATACATTTATTTTGTTAGAGAAACCCTAAAAAGTTTTATTCTAGTACGGAACATCTAAAAAAATAGTTACTTCCTGTCGAAACCCCTATTTCCGGTTGTTTGAGTTTTTTGTCTAACGAACTCGTCCGAGCGACTTAGACAACAAACGTGTGTACCAAATTTGGACTTAACAATTCGGCTGTTCGAGTGTGAACACATATACAACTTTTAATGACACCCCAAAACGTGTTCTGAGGACCATGATCGATACTCATTTACTACTGCCTACCTTAAGTCTCACCGTACGGGTCACTGCAATAGCTCATCTTCCTATGAACATTTTTTAATAAGTGTGCGACGTTAAATATTTTAGTAGGGTCAACAGCTCCATTTTGTTAATATTTTTGTTGAAAAACGCTCCCCTAAAATTGTTTTTCCTAAAGAATATGGAAAACATAGTACAGTATTCGATATTATTTACTGTTACAGAGAATTTCTTTAGTATTCTTCCAATAATCCTTTACATGGTATTACTATTTGCATTGTGATGTTCGCACAATGTTCATTGCCACGAAACAGCTGATATTAAAAAAAATATGCTAAGTTGGAAAGTATTCAAATATTTCTACCATAAGAAGCTGAAACATTGGTGATGTTATTAAGCCAAACCACGGTTTTATGGACCATATTGTGCAAATAATAGACTTTATCTATGTAAATAAATATTTTAATGTTCGTTTGTTCAAAATCGAAAATCTCCGAAAGTTCTTCCAGATAACTTTGAAATTTTGACACAATGTTGCGTTCGAATGCATGCGTATTTTTATATACTTTTTGGAAAACAGCGCCATCCGTTGGACATAAAAATAACACACAACACTAATTATTTTACAGGAATTTGGAGCACCATAATAAATAATTACATAATGTTTAATGTTGGTAGAGTAATTAATATTTTCATTAACAGCTGATTTAAAAAATTGAAACAATTATTTGTATTTCTAATTTTTTAGGTTAGGTTTTTGTTTAAGTGTAGACCTGATCCTTGCTGGTTCTTTTAGCCTTTATTATAACTGATGTTATAGGCGATGATAAACACCCAGGTTTTTCGCCTATTAAAAAAAACTGATGTTATAAATTATGCGAAATAACTTATTAATTATTTAATTATTAAACGGGGTTGGCGTGCGGAGCACGCAGGGGTCTCCCCTAGTATTAGTATAAAATATGTTTAAAAAACTCTAAACTTAGTCAGTAGGCTACATTATTTGATCAAATGCTTCTGTTGCTTTATAAATTGAGTTCGGTTTGTAAATAAAATTTGGATTTAAGTATTTTGAAATATATTTTAAACAAAAATAAACGGTATCAGGAACTGGCACATACTTTCTCACAAACACATTTAAATTACTAAACAGATTCACTGTGACTTGTAGGGTGGGGTAGGAGAGTTGTTTTATTAAAGTTGGAGATTAACTAATAAATACTATTATTATTATCTAGAGATAAAACTATTCGATCGATTTCGAAAAAAAATTGCACCAACACGTCAATTAGGTATTTATAGACGCACGTAAAAAGGTTTTGAAATTTTTTTTAAAAACAACCCGCTTTATGGCCAAAAAACCCCCAAAAATCTGTTATTATTATTATTATTAGCTAAACGAGAATTTTTAGAAAGATGCGGGTTTTGTATATTATGGTAGAGCACATTAAAGGCTACAAATAAGCCAAATTTTATCAAAATCGTTAGAGCCGTTTTTTTATAAAAAAATAATAACTGATTTTTGGGGGGGTTTTTGGCCAAAAAGGGGGTTGTTTTTCAAAAATTTTCAAAACCTTTTTTCGTGCATCTATAAAGGCCTACTGGACATGTCTGGTGCAAATTTGGTTGAAATCGATCGAATAGTTTTCTCTCTAGCTTTGTATACTTTTATTAAAGTAGGCGATTAACTAATAAATATTATTATTATTAGCTAGAGAGAAAACTATTCGATCTATTTCGAACAAATTTGCACCAAACACGTCAATTAGGTCTTTATAGATGCACGTAAAAAGGTTTTGAAAAATTTTGAAAAACAACCCCCTCTATGGCCAAAAAAACCCCAAAAATCAGTTATTATTATTATTATTAGCTAAACGAGAATTTTTAGAAAGATGCAGGTTTTTTTATATGGTAGGACACATTAAAGGCTACAAATAAGCCAAATTTTATCAAAATCGTTAGAGCCGTTTTTT
>JAGFPH010001137.1:246697-257295 GCA_018207615.1 Philaenus spumarius
TATTATTTGTATTTGTAAAGAGAATTATAAATAAAATAGTTAAATACTGTAAGATTTTGTAAATGGGCGACTCTATCATGTAAGATTATTTTGTTTAGTGAGGTTAAATTCTAATTGTGTGACGTTTTCTTGTCTTAAACGTCATGCATATTTAATTCTGAAATGTAACTTTACCTTTTAATAGTTCAACAGTCTGGGGGCGTCCACCAGATTCCCGTCAGGAATCAAAATATCGCTAGGCTCTAGAGGTACTCCAAAGCATTAGGTTTTAATAATCACAGAGACACATTGTTCAAAAGTTAAAATTGAGTTTTACTAGATTTCTAAAATTCCTTAATTTACAGACTCTGAATTCAATTCAATTAGACAATTATTATTTAACTTGATAAAAAATATTCTTTAAACCTTTCTAATACATGAAATCAAATAAACAAATTCTACTTAATCGACTAACTTTCTATAAACTCTTTGACACCTGAAATTACCCTTTTGTATCTAGATTAACTAATACTAATTTTACTCTTCAAATCTAAGCACTAATTTTCATTTATATACGCCTCGAACTTAACTCTTTCAAAATTAATGATTTCAAGCCTTTATTTACATGCACAAGATCAACCCCAATTGCTTTTCAGGTGTTCCTAAATGAACCCTATTTACAGCTAATTCTAATGATCTCACCCCTGCATGTATTATGTTATTTAGAATTATTAAATATGAAAATCTTTCAATTAATTAGATTAATGTTTAGTATATGGTTTTGCCTCTATATTCTTTACCTCGAAATCTGTCTTACAATTATTTAAACAATTTTATTCTACTTACATTCTCTTTCCTTCCTTTCTACCCCGCACAAACACTTTACATAAATTTATTAATTTCCTTTACTCCCACACGGAACACTTTACATAAATTTATTAATTTCTTTTACTCCCACACGAAACACTTTACATAAATTTATTAATTTCTTTTACTCCCACACACTGAATACACTTTCGAACTCTCGGCTTCACAATCACCTTTCACTACTGCTTTAATTTTATGTTTAATTTTTAAAATGGCGTTGAATTTATCCAAACTCTTTTTAACACGATGTTGTTCCTTTCAAATGCCCACCAAGACTCTTGCATTAATTTTCTTCCTCTCCCACCTCTCTTTTTGGAAGCGGGTATTACTTCTTATGTCATTGGTTAATTTTTGAATTTAGACCATTTGATTGGCTGCTCAATTTGCCCGTATTTTGCGGTTTTTTATGCCTATTAATTTGTGGATGCATCATCGACAGGTTCCACAGTTCGTTCTAATTTTAGAAACCTGACTCCCGGTTTCCTGTCTGACTTCCTCTTTGCTTACGATCAGAGTTTCGTTTGTTCTTAACATTTTAATTTATTTCGATCTACTTTTTCTATTGTGTTGAATTGTTTTTAATTTATTTTATTTTAAAGTGTTTGGGGTAAGTTGTTTACCCCAATCCTTACAATACATTTTGTAAGTCAAATAGTATTGTGTTTGTTATAGAATATCCCACATTAGGTCTTATAGTACAATAACTTTATTAGTGGGATACAACACCATGTCCATTAAAAAGTGAAAAAAAAACCGTAAAAAAGGTTTTTTTATTTTTTTATAACAACTGCATGATGTAAATAACAATAAATAGAATGTTCTGGTAAAATATTGTTTCAACATCTCAATAAATAGCTGTGCCAATAACACTTTTGTTGAAAAAAAGTTTAAAACTCCTCTCCTGTAAAGTTATGAAAATGGACATAGTGTTGTATCCCTCCGAGTGTTGTATAGTATAGTGAGAAAGTAATAAAAAGTGAAAGCTCAAACTAACGAGTTTTTTTTTTCAAATAAACTGCATCATCATTTTTAATTAAAATATCTTTTTAAGCTTAACAACTAATGTTTACATTCCTATAGACAATGCGTACAATTTTCTTTACTTTAGAAAATCCTTCAAGCAGCAGATTGGATTGTTTGTAGTCAATCAACGTCACTATGTGAAAACTAACAGAGTTATTGCCGGGATTTATAGGTTATTTGTTGCCATGACAACCCCACTAACAAGCAAAGCTTTGACGGCTGTACGAAGATAAATCCGTGGGAACATAATTCCGAGCTGGGATTCTGCTCATTGTTTTAACTTGGCTGTAAATACAATTGGTTCGTTAATCTTTAGAAAAAAATACATAAAAAACCTAGACCGAAACTTTTATGGATTTTAAAAGTACTCTATTTGAAATCCGCGCCTTGATTTTTCATACGATTCACAGAAAATACAAAACATAACTTTATGAAAATTGTTGTACTTTTAACCTCAAGATTGTATAGTAATTATAAATGTTTATTACCTTATTACGTCCGTCACAATCCTTATTTATAGTGGTTTTACTAAATAAAAGGTTTCGACATGTGTAATGTCGTCAGATCACTTAAAATACAGTCGTATTATTAAATATACACAACACACAACAAAACACTTTAACAAGTTTTTCACATTAATATGGACAAGGTGGACACCATGCATGGTTCACTGTTGAGGGTCAGGTGTACGCTGCTAAAGGAAATGGTCTGGGAAATGGGCTCACAATGTTTGAGTTTATAAAATCAGCTTGATTTAACGGTGTTTGGGTAGAGATAATTATATTGAATATTTCGTTTGCACTATGGTGTATTTTGTCATTCAAAAGAAGGTCCTGTCGTGTTCTTGTGGCTTTATACATTTCGAATTGCTCAAGGTGGTCTTTTTTAACGTATGTATAATATTTAGGTTTTTCTGGATATTTTTGTAAGAACGGTCCTCTTTTATTAATTGTTTGGCAAAGTTGGATCTTTGTTCAGTAGGCTTAGGAAGATATTCAGCAAAAACCTTTTTTTGAATGTTTGTCCTGTTTGTCTGGGAATGGTTAAACTTGTCCGACGATCTATATTTTGGGGTTAAACTGATCCGACGGTTAGCGCCAGGATTGATGTTAAACTGGCCCAACGGTGAATAGGTGCGTCCAACATCCTTTTCTTCTAGAACATAGCCAATTCTGACCACATTGTGTCTTGTCACCTTTTGAGTGTTTCAATCCCTCATAAAATTAAAACATGTTCGATTTGTAGTTTTTGAGGTTTACGTTGATGAGAAAGCAAGCAAAGATTTTAGTCTAATTTTTTTCATGTTGTTTTTTTATACAAAATATTTCTTCAGGTAAGAATCTTAATTTACTTTGATATACAGGCCCAATGCAATTTTTACATTTACTGTATATACGTTTTTATTTTGTAACCAAAAAACTTAAAGTTTCCTTAAAAATATACCTATGAAATAAAAATATACTTTTCGCGCCTGGATTTGACATGACGTGACGGGTGTGAATACCCGCACCTTAAAGTCTGCTCCAGTAAACGAGAAAGCAACCGGAAACGCAAGGGCTTCTCTTCATAGCCGTATCTAAACAGTGCAATTTCTTGCAGCTGAGCGTTTTGACATAGCCTCATTTCAAACGATTTTAAAAATCCATCTTTTGTAACAATTGAGTGCTGGATAAAACCTGAATATTCTTTATAAAATTGAGGATCCGGCTTGCGTTTCACTTTTAATTATACATTTTCTATTGTGAAAAAAAGTTAAAACTTTGTACTTCAAAAATGTCAATCACGTGACAATTGAAAGAATTAAAAAAATGTGAAACGCAAAACGTATTGTGACTGTGCTTAAAATGCATTAAATAAATAGTCTATAAAAGCTGTTTACAAAATTAGAACAAAATTAGTTGTAAAAAGTTAGTGTTTAAGATCTACCTTCAGGCATGCACACAACAACCATAGATATAAATATATACACTTGACCATTTTTTTTTCGTTTGACTGCACAATCTGAGGTTATAAATAGGAAGGTAAACTAAAGGGTGAGAGGTTCAACTTTACGTTTAGGGCCAAAAAGGTTGTGAAACCAGTACTGATAAAAAGAAAGTTTTATTTACTTAACAGCACCAATATAAGGTTTTTTTTTGCTCAAAACTACCCAAGTTAGGAACCGCGTAACATTGTAAACCACTTAACAACTTTGACACTTTCTTTATGTTGGACACAGGTTAGACATGGGTTTCCTTTTGTTGAGCGCGAATGATGGATTTGACGCTTAGAAAAATGAAATAGGTTAGGACAGGTTGAATAAAAGTGACAAACAGGGACACCCTCGGTGATTAATGATGCGGGACAAGACAGAGGGAACCGGAAGTGATAGATGGCGCTGTTGCGTGTCGTAGGAAATGAGTGGAAATAAAAAGTTCGTTGCGTTTATTAAAGACTGTATGTTTTATTCCGTCTTATTCGTATCAATTATAATGGGATACAAATTGTAAAAAATGTATTATTTAATTTTATTGCCATACCAATTTAAATGAATCAAACTATAGCCGTCGCACCCTAAAACATATATTATCCGTTCACAGGTTAGTTGACAGCATGGGCCTTATTGCTGCCCTAACTACATCGGCTCCTATTCACTACCACATTGAATTATGAATATCCTTATCTCAGTGTTTAATTCAAGATCCAAATTTCTTTATTTCAGTAAAGTACCTCATGCTTAAGTAAACAATAATTATGAAGTTTTCTAATAACTTATATAATGAGTTTTATAAGGTTGATGTTTTCATGCGGGATAGTAGAGTAAGATCCCCGTTTCAATAGCATATACAATGCATGGCCATGCTATCAACTGAACTATGAACGGACAGTAGGACTTGTGTAGGAAAATATTGGTAAGTTAATCGCAATATGATCAAAGAAAAACATATTATTAGCGAATTTTCAAAGAAAGATGGTGACCTTTATGGTGAGACCTAAGGTCGGGAATATTCAATGAGTACCGATCATGGTCCCTAGATCACGTTTTCGTGCGTAATTAAAACTTTATACATATATGTATAGTTGCCTCAAATCGTAGAGAGACACGCCCTCAGGTAGCGCCCGCGATGTGATGGTGAAAGTTAAGCGACAACTTTTCTTTAACGGTACGTCGTAGAACTGTGATTCAAATGTGTTTTTATTCGTCTAAGTAAGACGAAAAAAATGAACTGTCATTCGATAATGTAGGCCTATTGTATCAATTGATTGCAAATTATAGTGTGACACAGAATTGCTTGGAATAGCAGGCGGATGCCGGCAGTCCCGGGTGCCCGCTTCTAACAAAGACATTGTTTGTCAATAGGTGATTAGGACGGTCCGTTCTACTTGAGGGGGTGTCTCTCTACGTTTTGAGGCAACTATAATATATATATATATATATTATATATATGTGTTCGCACTCTAATTGAAGTTTGATTCGGTTCAAATTTGGTACACACGTTGGTTTTCTAAGTCGCTCGGACGAGTTCGTTAATCCAACAACCGGAAGCACGTTTTCGACCGGAGGTAACATGTTTTTTTCGGTTTTACCTACTAGAATGAAAATGTTTTCAGTTTTTCTAAAAACATATATATAGGTTATATTATAGGTTATAGGACCTACATTATATTATTCTGCATATCCTAGTCCGTCTGGTTATCTTAAAATACCATAAAATTACCCTAAGTCCACGGCCACACTATGCGATTTTGTCGCATGCGATTAAACGCGTGCAACAATGAAACTAGTTGAACACATTGAATCAAACGAAGGTGGCCACATCATGCGACAGCGACCTGCGACAGATTTCCGAACGCAACTGGCTGCGTTTCTTGGTCGCTGCGAAAAAAAAACGCATCCTGTGTTAGCTTATGGAGCCGGCCACGACAAGTCCTAGCGTATAGCTTCCCCCACTCTGTGCAGTCCTGCCATTCCAGTGTTATGAGTTGAGATTGGCAGTAATAATAATAATAAATAATAATAATAGGTCTTTATTGAACTAATATACAAAACTATTACAATTTCCTCAAAACTTCAGACAATACTCTTGGTCGGAAAACCGTCAGAGGGGTTGCCAATCCAAATTAGTTGGTCGTACAAAAACAAAAGCAAAAGAGACTGAGATCAAAGAGAGTAAATTGATAAATTTTCCAACTGAACCACACTTTCTAGTCAATATATATAAATAAATATATATGTATAGAAATAATAATAATTATAAATTAATGAATAAATTAAAAATTAAAAATTAAACTCCTTGATTAAACTAGTCCTATACGTCCATGCTTTACGGCAAAAGCGACTTATTTTACACCAATGTCTTCCATTTAAATGTTCTATTAATTCTTGTGCTGATAACACATCCTTTGCGAAAATTTGTCTTCTACACTCCTTCAGTATGGGACACACAGCAAGAAAATGTCTAATGTCTTCCTCTTCATTGGTATTACACAAGGAGCACATTTTAGATGTTGCCGTGTAGGAATATTTATTTAAATTTAATAATTCCGCTCTGGCTTTCAGAAACCAAATAATTAGATTAAATTTACTTTTGCTACTTAAATAATCTATATTAGAATTCAGCTGTTTATATATTAACGATCTTCCACTGTTGTGTAACAATGCTTCATAATTTGACTTTATTTTGGCTTTAATTTTTGTTATAACTTCCTCAATCATAAAATTCGGAAACACATAATTATTGGGAATATCATACAGTTCACATAAAACTCGCCACTCATTATACAAATATACTTTTTTGGCCAGTACCTGCTTTAGTAGGAGATTTGGGTAACGAGTTGAGGGCAGCTTAAAACATTTCTTCATGTACAACAAATGCAGTTTAACTGTGTACACAAAAATCGGATATATTTCAGTTTCTAGAAACAAGGCATAATTAGGTGCATTTGCCGGCAATTTAAACATTTTCTTTATAAAAAAACGCTGTGTCACTTCCACTGAGTCATATGATTTATATCCCCACACCTGGGCACCGTAACTTATTATTGACCTGAGGACAGAATTAAAAATTACCATTTTCTTCTCAAACGATATGTTCTTGTTTAAAATTATATTATTGAAAGAATTGAGCGAAAATTTAGCTGCTGATGATTTGTTCCTAAAATGCTCCTCCAGAGATAATTTTGTTGAGAGCGTTACGCCTAGGTATTTATACTTATTGACCACTTCGATTTGTTGTTCCCCGTAACTCCAATTCTCGTGCTTTGCTGGTTTGCCTCCATTTCTAAATTTAAATGGAGATTGGCAGTATATTATTTTCGAAACATGTTGGGCGTTGATATTTTTCAAGACGTATAAAGTTCAATTTTATGACTTATTATTTGTTATAATAATATTTCATTTTGGGGCAAATGATATATTCCTAAATTACTGTTCAAAATAGGCCTAGTTTTGTTAGCAGTCTTGTACTAGGAACATTAAAAGTAGTGTTTGCAACAAAATAAATTTGAAATTGATGTATATTTTTACACACTTCTATTTGAAACTAAATTACAAAACTTGTATATTTTGAAAAAAATTACAAAAAAATGTTTAGTACTTTTTTATAATTGGCCTAAAGTTGGACTTTTTGCTTCCGCTTTGAACATTTTTGGTTTCTTGAGCTAATAACTTTGAAAATTATTTATAAACACTACTACTGTTTTAATCGAAAAAAAAATCATGTAATTTTTTATATACGTTGGTGAATATTTGGGGCAAATTTTTCCTACTAAAACACTCTTTTTTTACCTTGATGGCTTCATTCAAAAGTAAATAATTTTAGAAAATTATAAGTTCAGATGTCAACTTTTCTTTTTTCTATGTAAGATGATATATTACAATTTGATTTTAAGATAAATTGCATATTTTTGGTAAATTTTTCAAAATACTGCCAAAAACGTTTTAGCTCTTTTGCACTAAATTCATCAAAATTATATTTTCTTACTGAAATATTTCAAAATTGATATTTGTTTTTATGCACTTCTATTCACAACTAAATACAAAACTATTGGCTATCTTGAAAAAAATTAGAAAAATGCTTTCATATATTTTATTTTATTTGAAAAATACATTAATAAACATTTTATTTCATTAAAACAAACATATATATATATATATATAGAGTGAAAAGCAAGTCCTCACTCTTTATCGAAGTCATCTTGACGACTGGGACTTGACGCAAAGTGTGGCCACCCCCTTGCGACAAAGCGCATGAAACAAAATCGTCTGTACGCGTGCGTTTAGTCGCATGCGACAAAATCGCATAGTGTGGCCGTAGCCTTAAAGTACCATTAAAACGTGTTTATCCGCTGCGAGCGATATGAAGCACTCTATAATCTGAAGCCCCTAGATCGAAGTGCATACTCGCAAAGCGCAGTCCATAATCCGAGGCCGCATGATCGAGATGCAAACTCGCAAAGCTCAGGATAAATAATTACGACCAAATTAGGTTTAGTCAATTCTTATCCAATTTAGCCACTTGTTAAGTTTTTTATATCTTCCACTCTAGTTATATAAATATGTGGTTATTGTTTTGGTTCATGTTTATGCCAGCGTAAAGAGGGATGTTTTGCAAAACGTCGTCACGATTTTAATAACTGCTGAGTCCTCAATCGCTTTTTGAATTTAGCCAGTATTTGGCCAATTCTAGTAGGGCGGGGGGGGGGATACTTGACGCATTAGTAAAGGTTTATAAATAATTGTAGTTAAATTTTTAAATCATATTAAACATTCGCACAAACTCTTTATAAAATTCTAGGTAAAACTACTGCGAGCTTTGGACGATACCTCTTTATTGCTACACATATATATTTTATTTTTTTATAAACGAGCAGTATTAATCATAACCTCAAAGTTAGATGAAAAATGTCTAAATCAAATTGTTCAGCGTTCAACAAACATGGCATACTTGTTAAAGAACTTGTTGTGTTGAACGTATACCTACTTCTAAAAAAAATAAACTAAAAATTATATGTACTAAAATACATTAAAAGTATGAAGTCAGCCGTCAATAGAAATGCGATTGAGAAATATCCTACATTCAGGCTTACAGCTGTTATGAAATCCCCTTCCTTCCCCAATCTAATATTTTATAATTTCATGTGAATTGTATGTCGTAACCTGCAAATCTACGATTGTAAATAATGTGAAATGTCTAAATCAGCTTATTAAATTTAAAACAGTTTTAATAAAGAACTATCATAGATAAGGCCTACTCTTAAACAAAAGACTAACATAAAAATAGATCAAAGGAAATTCCACTGAAAAGTGTCCTACATGCTATCTCAGGGCGGTTCTAGTAAACTGCTGATTATTGTAACAACACTTGTGTTATATGTATTTTATATATATAAATGATACCACTACTTAAAATCATAATCTTCTTATAAATTATTTGTAAATTTTAATATTTCATCTCCAGTCTTGAGATCACACGGTAAACATTTTTCAAATTTACTGTTTTCACGTAACTTTACTTACCATTTCAAATTATTTTCGTGGATAATAAAGATAAATTGAAGCTCTAAAGTTATGTATTAAGAATAGTATTTACCAATGTAATAAAATTGTAAAGGAAAATAACAAAAACAATAAATTATTCTATTATTTCAATGTAGAAAAGTATAAAGTAAATGAACCGTTATGGCCATGTACGATGTGAAATAAGTGGTGTGAAACGTTTTTTTTAGTTTAACATGATATGCTGAATTGACTATAAGCCGAGTGTCGTAAACCTGCTTCAGAATGTAAGAACACCTTCGCCCCTTCAAGTGACGAGGGTAGGCAAATTAGTATGCAGTATCGCAAGTTGCATAACGCGTAGGAGTCTAGCTGTTTAACATTCTTACAATTCTTACACAACACAGGTGATGAATGCAAAGTTTTTTCGACTCTTGTGTTGAGATCAATTTTATATAACACTTTTAGTAATGTTTCTGTATCCCAAGATGTGTATTTCTTTTTAGGGATTGCTATAACCGATCTTCATTTTATTTCAACGTGAACATGCTAACATTTTAAATAACTTTACTTTAAAATTACTTTAAATAAGTGATTTTTTTTTTAATATCAACCGTCATTTTAGAAAATGGCTTCCAACTTCGAATGTAATTATTTCAAATGTGCCTATTATAATTCTTAAACCATTGTTTGTATATATTTAACAGTTTTAATTACGTTGTTTTGAATAACGCATAATTTAACTTTTATATTCATGGATTTTGCTAAACGAATCCATTTAGGAGATACTGTCGATTATCCTAGATCTATTTATTTTTGAAGTGAAAACTTCTTTAGGCGCGTTGGGCACTTTTTGGCATGGAAAAAATGATTGAACTCCCGTCACCGCACGGACACACTTTTTTTAAGGCTCCGTCGCATCTCCGCAATTGATTAAGGTTCCGTCGCATCTCCGCAAATATTTTAGGTTCCATCGCATCTTCCCAATTATTTAAGGTTCGTAATTATTTAAGGTTCCATCGCATCTCCGCAATTATTTAAGGCTCTATCGGATCTCCACAATTATTTAAGACTCCGTTGCATTTCCGCATTTATTTGAGGCTACGTAGCATCTACGCAATTATTTAAGACACAGTTGCATTCCCGCATTTATTTAAGGCTCCGACACATACTCGCAATTATTTAAGGCTCCGTCGCCTCTCCTGAATTAATTATTTAAGGCTCCATCGCATCTCCGCAATTATTTAAGGTT